>CAUYRH010168048.1:0-84869 GCA_963574655.1 Perodicticus potto | reverse complement strand
ATTTTCATCAACCTGATTGCGATAACGTTCAAGAGACTTTCTCATTACTATGTGAGAACATTTTTGATCCGTATTTAGAAGTTTTCTCCTGACCATTCAAATATACACCACTGGTGTGATCCTGCCCTCTATTTTTCTATTGTTATTGCACACATTTTTTATTTCTCATATCCCATTAAGAAAGAAAGTTGGAAAGGGCTGCAAAAACATTCTCAAAGATAAAGAGGATAGTGCTTTATTATAAAAATTTAATTTTGATCTTCTCTCAATTACTTTTCCAGGGTAGTAATATAAATCCTTTTCCTCAGATCTAGTTTTTTATATAAAAAATAAGCCGAGATGCACTTACATTCACTGATAAAATGAGAAATAACTGCTCTTTAGCATCTTTACAGAGGTACAGCAGGTACAGAAAGAAAAAAACATTAAATGCACACCTATTTTTTCATTAACAGAAAATGTGAATTTTTCTTGGAGGGAAGAATAAGAAAATAAAAGATGTGTCTAAAAGAATGTACCCATGAATATTAAGTTATTATATTTCTATCCTCTATTGCTTAGAATGCTTATTTATAACATTGACTCCTTAACATTGTGTCAAAATGAAATTGTATTATGCAAAAATTAACATGATTTTATTAAACAAGGTGGTTTCACATAATGTATAAACTTTTTTTAGTAAGAAAATTGTTTTACTTGAAAAGACAAATTTTATATATTTATGTTATACTTTAAAATGTTTTATATTGTAATTTTATAATCACACATAATTATATACAGGTCAAAGGAAGCTACATATGTATGAAACCTATCTTATAAATGTCACTTAATGGTTTCTAAATAATCCCTTTGTCATTAGCATAACTTAAGTAATCAATTTGGTTTCTAGCTAAACTATTCTTCAAACTCAATCCCAATAATGAATTGTTTTGTTTTGTTTTTTGGTCAAAACAGGGTCTCATTCTTGTTCAGGTTGGTCTCAAACTCTTGACCTCAAACAATCCTCCTACCTCAGCCTCCAAAAGTGCTAGTATTGTAGGTGTGAGCCACTATGTCAGGCCTATGAATTGTTTTTTAGATGTTTAACTTTTGGAAATCATGTTTCAAAAAAAAAATCTCAAAAATGTGACATGTAGATAAATATCAAATATGTCACCAATTTCTTCACTCTCCCTTGTACTGATACCTCCTGCAATGTGACTCCCATTATGAACTGGAGTGTAGATGTAATTCCCTACTTCTTAAGAGTGGGCTGGCCTTATTTATGACTTATTACAGAAAATACTTTGTGGTCAAGGTGACAATGTGGTTAAGAGGTCTACCTGCATGGTTTCTCTCTCCTTGGATCTGTGTCTCTTCCGTGATAACAAGCTAGGATGAGCAACTGTAAAACAGGGCTTAGTCTGCCCAACTAAGGCCATTCTGCAACAACTCTCACCCTGCCAAGTGCCAGCTGACGGATTCATGAGTGAGCCCTGCAAAGATTAGTCAGCCCAGCCCAGATCAGCAGAACCATTCAGCTGATTCATAGACTTACAAATAAAAATAAATTTACTGCTATAAAGCCACTGAGGCTTTGTGTTTATCGGTAGCTGCAATATTGTGGCAATAAATAATAAAGGAAAACTGATACTTAGAAGTGTGTGTGACATAATAAAAACAAACTGACAGTTACACTTAAGGAAGATGGAAAAGTAATGAGGAAACTACAGGAGACTAGAAAATGGTAACCCACGTTAGTGATGAAATATGCTGTGTCTATTAATAACTTAGAATAAGTTAGATAATGTACCTAAGAAACTTTTGGAAATGAGCAAGCTAACCTCCAGACACACTGCAGAAAATGTCAACTGGTGCTCCTAGCTAAGTAAAACAAGATTCTGTAAGAAAGAGCCAGTCATTCATAAGCACAACTTAGAGGGAATACAGAAAGATTAGGACTTGCTGGGCTAGAAAATAAAACTTTCTTCTCCAGTACCCTGAAATATTTTCAAAATAAAATAAAGCTCATGGACAAAAGCCAAATCAAGGATGTAGCTGACAGTTCCTTTCACAGGTTTACTAAAGGGATTAAAAGGGATTAAAACAGTATCTAACCAGACATTCTCAGCTTTACAAAAAGAGTTTTTAGGAAGTTCCTGGGTGTGATTCCACAGAATTCTGATCCCCAGGTGGTACTGATTATATCTAGAGAGCAATCATGTCTTCACAAACAACTGAGGCTGTGAACTTTAAAGCAAGGACTGGACCCACAAAGTTTTTCAAGTGAGTTGTATGAGATAAAAAGCCACTAGCCTGGACTCCTGGCCTTGTCTTGTGACTTGCTTGACCAACAGAATGCAGTGGAAGCAACACTGTGCTATCTCAAGGCACCTTTCATCTTTTGCTGTCTTTCCTGGACTCCTATCTCTGCCGTGAGAACAAGGCCAGGCTGGCCTGTTGAGGAACGAGAGACCACGTGGAGCACAGCAGAGCACAGCTAAACATTTTTATTTTTATAAAAAGATGGCAAAGCCAAGCCAAAAAAATAAAAAATCTCTCTCTTCCTACTTCTGTTAGTCATAGCCCCACTATGATCATTCTTAGTACAGGCTTCCATACTTAAAAATCTTGAGTTACTACTGTGCGTGCTTCTAAACTGTTACCTACGCCTACATTTCTCCTACACAACCATCACTCTAATACATCATAACTGTCATCGTGTAAGTGCTTATTGTAATAGCAGTGATAATTTTATCTCTACTTAAAAACTACTGATGGTTACCTACATCGCTAGCAGTAACTCACCTCCAAACATTAAAAGCCTTTCACAAACATAATCCTGCCTTTTTTTACTACCTTTCTTCTGCAATTCTCCTAAAAAATATCCAGTCTCCTAAATATTCTTAAAAATAAAAGATCACTCCTATTTCCAAGACTAATTCATCATCCCTCTCCTATTAAAAGGAACTTTTACTTTGTCCTGGGCCTATCCAAGTCTTCTCCATGCTTTGAGCCTATCCTCTCACAGTGTCTTTCCTAACACAATAACCCAGAAAGATGTCCTTCTGCTCTGAATCCTAAAGCACTTCTTATACACACTTACCACATACAATACAAATATCATATACACAATACAATACAAAGCTTCATCACGTGTGCTCTGTATTTCTACCTAGCTGTCTGTGTGGATATTTTATTTTTCTCACCACAGTACAGGCTTTTTCCCATTACAGCACAGTATGGTACAGTACAAAGCAAAAATGAGATCATTTACTTTTTCATTAAAGTCCTCTCAATGCTCTGTACAAGTTCATCGACACATGTTGAACATACCTAGCATTATCATTAAATTCATGTGAATAATTCCCAGAGATTAATTCAACAAATAAAATTTCTCTGAGAAAATAACTTAAATATAGCTCATTATTGTCCTTATATATGCTAGAACAAAAGTATGTAATTAAATTTAAATTAAGGCTGTACATATTATGCAAAATACTAAATACATAATTTTTATAACAAAATACATACCCTCTCTGAAATAAATCCACATTGTAGAACTTGTTTAGCTCTACAGAGAATTCTACCATTGCTTGAACTTCAGTCATTTTTACTTTATACCCAGAATACAAATCTGGTAACAGCACCTTTATTAAAGAAGGGAGAAAAAAAGAGAAGCACAATAAAAATGCCAACGTCTAAAAATATTACTAAAATGCATTTTAGAATATGATACATAGGTAGAAAATGAAAATGAAACAAATCATTTCAGTGTACCTAATAGCCTATCCTAACTAAACAGCACCAGAATCTATACATAGCACATCTATAATTTCAGATTTGTTCCCTTGATATTTATGCAATGATAAACAATATAACAAACTACTAAAAGAAACTTTTTTTTCTGAACACCTTGAGTTCAAAGAAACTCTAGATCTCTTCTAGATGAGATAGTAACTTTAACAAAAAATTAAGCTACCTGATTATTCTCCCCCAGTTCAACACTGCACATAAAGGTAGTTACAGAGTCAAAAAGAAAATGTTCTTGAATCCCCAGTTAAATCCATAAAAAGATTTTTTTTCATAGGTGAAGAAAGAGTTCTTAAATGAATTTCTTCCTTTACTACAAAAAAAAAGTATTCATTTTCGAAAAGGTATTTTCTTCATTCTTTTAAATTTATTTTCATTTATTTATTTGAAACAGAGTCTTACTCTGTCACCCTGGGTAGAGTGTCACAGCGTCATAGCATCATAGCTCACAGCAACCACAAACTCTTGGGCTTGAGCAATCCTCTTCCTTCAGTCTCCCAAGTAGCCAGAACTACAGACACCTGCGACAACACCCAGCTAGTTTTTCTATTTTTGGTATAGAAGGGTTCTCACTCTTGCTCAGGCTGGTCTCGAACTCCTGAGCTCAAGCAATCCACCTGCCCTGACCTCCTAGAGTGCTAGGATTATAGACGTGAACCACCACATTCGGTCAAAGATGTGTTTTTTTTTTTTAAATCAAAGCAGATAAGCAAAAAAGAAAACATTCACAATTCCATCCATTGAAATATATACTTTGGTATACATTCTTTGTGTGTGCATTTGTACAATTTTTTTATAAAAGTGGTATAAAACCATATGTACATTTTATTTTCTGTTTATTTCACTTAATATTTTCAATAAACATCTAGGTTAATATATGTAGTTTTATAGTATTTTTTAATTGTTAACTATTACATTATGAACACATTATAATTTAAAAAACACCTAATGTTGAGTATTTCAGTAGTTACCATTTTTTCACAATTTCCAAAAAAATGCCATAACAATCACCTTTATCAATAGTACACACTTTAAAAAGCAATTTAATGATTTCTTAGCCCTTTGGAATGAAATTCTCCATGAACCTCTTGTGTTTCTGCATGTCTTACAAACACATTGACAGCCTTTGTTCAGGTTATCTGTTCAAGGATGTTTCTTCTATTTTTTTTTTTTTTTTTTTTTTTTTTTTGTTAAGCAGGCCCCAGCCGGGTTTGAACCGGGTACACACAGGGTCGGCACTCTAACCCCTGAGCTACAGGTGCCCAGCCATCGAGGATGTTTCTATAATGAACAATCTTAAAAGTGAGAAATGTGTCTCATACAAGAACACAGGGCAGGTTTGTTTACTGTACTGTATACTAAAGACAAAGACTCTCTCCAAGAAAAAGTCAGGCAAGTTTATTGTCCATTATAAAAGATTTAAGTTTCCTTAGCTCAGGGTTCTTTCCCTATAATATAACCTACTCATATGCAGATGTTACCTGGTAGCTACGGCTGGGAGTATAAACCATCCTTGTCTTTGATACATGAACCTTGTGTCTTCTGCCAACATCCATGGCACTGTGCCAGGTTAACTTGTTAGTTTGCAAGTAAGACAAAATCTCAGACCCTTCTCAGTTCTTGGAACAGTTTTTCACAAAAATTTTGCAAATATTCCAATCTATTATGAATAAAATGCAAAAGAAATGTCTTATTCTTACCTGTGCCGATTAAAATTTCACTTTAACATTATTAAATAACCGATCTTGTACTTCCAGTAAATGATTCTTGTTGTTAAAAATATATCGTTCCCCCTATGAGAAAGAAACAGTATCTTAAAATTGTAGAAATGTATAAAGTCTATTTTAAGGAAATCTTTGTTACTTACTTATTCAATTTATATTTAAAAATCTAATCTTCCATAAGGTTTAGAAATAAGCTGTATTTTTATTTTTTTAATTTTATAAATTTAAGGGACACAGGTGCGGGTTTTGTCACACACCTATATTGCATAGTGATGAATTTCTGAGCATTTAATATAACCAACACTAGAATAGCATACAATATACCCATTAAGTAACTTTTCGTCCCTTTGTCCCCCTCCCACTTACCCCTATTTCCCAATCTCCAATGACAATGAAGGAAACAGTTTTGTAGATCAGATTAACTATTATGTCTCTATTAAGGATTTACTTATGAATAATTCAAAGTACAACAGCAAATAGAACATTCTCTTCAGTAACAATCCTTATAAATATCCCAAACATTATAAGCTTATTTTTTTGATGTAAAAATGTCATTTACAATTTTTTAGGTGACTTACCTCCCTCAGTAGGTAATTTCTGAAATTTCACACATTATGTGTGTGTACACATGTATGTATATGAGTATGTAAAGAGCTATTTAAAAACAGTTTGATTTAAGAAAGTTTGCCTGATATGCTATCAAGAGTTTTACCTTTCAAATTTTGCTTAAATTTTTTGAAAATAGTATGTTTTTCCCTTGGTATAATTACTTTAAGTACTAAAAATGGTGGAATGAAGACTGTGTTCACTATTCAACAGATTTTTTTCTTCTCTCCATCATAAAGATGTAGATTTACCAACTTTTATAGCTGCTATTTTAAACTTTAGTAATCATATCAAAAGATTTTTTATGAATTATTTCCAAGAAGATCAAAATAATGCTATCTTTACAGAAGACATCCCTATTTCATGGAAATAATATCGAAGACAGCTTCTCCTGTACCTATTATTTTATTCAAGGGTTAGAACATACTCAGGTTCTGACTCAGAGTCAAGTTTGCCTGGATTCCTCGGCCTAAACATACTCAGTGGGCCTCATTCATTCAAATATTTATTAAATACCTACTTGCAACAGGAACAAGGATAGCTACATTTCTGGCCTCAAAGATCTAATTAATCATCAAGAAGAGATATACTGAATATACGTAAGCATAGCACAATGGTTAAAATTCGGACCTGGAGTTTGAGTCCAAATCCAATAGTTTGGTAGTTGTCCTCCCTATAGCCACATGGAACATAGCATCCCCACTACCTAAATCAGCAGGCTTAAAGAAATTTTTTTCCTCATTTAAGACATCTTATTTTTGAACCCCTATTATAGAATTTTGACCTTTTCCTTAATACATACATAACTTAGTACCAGAATCAGGGCATTACTGTAACAAAAATATATAGGAAAACATACTAATAGAATACTAATGGCCCCTATTACATGGGAACAAAACAAATTATAAAACTGCTACCTACAATAACCTGAAAAACTAAATACCCATAAAAAGCCCACCCAGGAAAAGTAGATGAAAAATGCCAAAACATCATGTGCCAGTGGTTCTTTGCTGTGTTTACTCAGGCAAGAATTATTGAGTTTATAAGCAATGATAGAAGGAAATAAAGCAGAAACCTGGCACAGTGACTCATACCTGCAATGCCCGCACTTAGAGGCCAAGGTGAGAAGAGTGCTTAAAGCCGGCAGTTCAACCAAAGTCCAGCAACATAGCAAGAACCCATCTCTACAAAATATAAAAAGGTATGTGTCTGTAGTCCCAACAGAGGTGGAGGATAGCCTGAGCCCAGGCATTCGAGGATGCAGTGAGCTATGACTGGTTCACTCCACTCCAGCCTGGGCACACAGTGAGACTCTGTCTCTTAAAAACCTTTAAGGAAGGTTAACATCTGGATGAACACCCTTTTCAAAGGAATTCTTTTAATTCTTGAAAAAACGAAGAGACCTAGCTCTATGGTTAAGATTAGATTAAGGGTGCTGTCATCCCATTAATTTCTGTTGTTAGTCTCAAGACAGTGTTCATTAAAGTAAGAAACAAGGATGTGCTGTTTGCTACACATAGAGAAATAAATAAAGCAGGCTTGTGAACTACATATAGAAATGAACTTTGTTTATTTTTTTTATTTTTTGGTTGCAGTTTGGCCGGGGCCAGGTTTGAACCCGCTACCCTTGGTATATATGGGGCCAGCACCCTATTCACTGAGCCACAGGCAATTTCTGGCACACAGAACTGAATGGAGACAAACAAAAGAATCCTATTATGTTTTCAACAGAATTGTATTTGTCAAAGAAATTATAAGCTAACCTGCAAAGCCTGTGCCTGTGTAACTTGCAAGCTGGCAAACTTGCAGTAACAGGAAGCAGACTATGAAAACCATACACCCTCCAAAATGGTCAAACTTTCAACACCAACTTCAGATGTGGCCATGGAGGTTAAAGTAAGGAAGAAACACCCATACAACAAAGATAGGGCTCATAATACAACCAATGTAGGCATTCTCACCAGAAAGCAGAACTGAAGGTCCTACTCCACTGCAAGGCATGAGACCGTCATCTGTCCTGCCCAGCTCTGTTCTCAGCCAGGGTGTTTCTCATTGTTTGTTTTCCCAAATGGGAGGATGTAGAGGACACGGAGAGAGGTCTCCCAGCGAGATAATGTGCAGCTGGGGCAGACCCTCGGGCAACTCATCCGCAGGTGTTAGTGGGGAGAGCGAACCCGAGGCCCTGGCAATCCTTAAGCGCACAGTGATTGTCTAATACTCCCCTCAACTGTCATGAACCCTCTCAATAAATAGCTACTGGGGAGGTTGCTCGGGGCTACCCTGCACTTATGGTTAGCCCACCTTTTGCCAGCTTGTACTTCCATCCGTGACACACCTATTTCCTTTGTGCGGGGAGGACAGGGCATTAGGGGCTGCAACAGGAGGATTTTATGACTTCTCCTGCTCCTGCTCCATCACAGTATGCTGGATATGTGTGGGAGGGATGGAGAAGATAACTATATTTTTTGTTTATAGGTCACTGAACTCGCAGATCTGACAGAAAGCACTGAACCTCCCTATAAACTTAGATTAATGGAACAAGTGGATGGCACCTTGGTTTGTCTCCCTTGAGAAAGGGAGGTGGGAGTGTTTTCCATAGGTAGGTGGAAAGATGCACGGGATACTTAGGTGGCCAAAGTGGCAGACTGTGGTAGACTTTGTCATTTATATCCTCTTCTTTCTAGCCAAAAGGTTGCCCCATCTGAAACCAAATTTCTCAACTCCTTTAATGCCTGTGATCCTACCCATGGATGTAAACAGAAGTGAGACAGGTACTGTCTTTAAAAGGAAATTCTTTTCTCTGAATTTCGTTTGCCTCCCTTCCTTATAGGCTAGGATACCTTTTTGACGGTGACCTAGTTTTAATCACACAGGTTAGGATGAAGCCCTGAAGAATGAATGGTAAAGCAAAAAGATAGAAAGATTCTAGGTTCCTGAACATCTTACTTCCCTGGACTGCTGAAAATCTGTTACAGCAACTATACTTAATCTATACCCTAATTAACATATCCCCCTTCTTCAGGCTATTTTAAAAAAAAAGGCAGCCTCTTTCTCTCTTCTGTGTTTCAAACCCTCAGTGGCTTCCCATCTTACTCAGTAAAATTGTCTTTTATGGCCTATAAAATGACATTACATAATACAGACCTTCCCTAACTTCTCTGACCTCATCTGCTACACCTCTGCCCACTTCAATCACACTTATTTCCTTTTTATTCTTCAAACACCAAAAATATATTCCTGCCTCAGGACCTTTGCACTCCTTGTTCCCTGAAACATTCTTCTTCTCCAGATAGCCACATGACTCCTTCACCAACTTTGAGTCTTGACTGAAAATGTCAACTTCTCAATCAGGTCCTTCCTGGCCACACAATCTACAGTTGTTACCTCTCTGCTCCTGGCACTCTGTCTCTTTTCTCCTTTCTATCCTCAGCACTTATCTCTACCTAACATACTAAGATTTTATTTATTAGTCTTTATTATTTCTGCTTCACTAAAATGTAAGGCCCATGCTGGCAGAATGCTCTGACTGCTTTGTTCTCTGCTGTATTCCCATTACCTAGTACACCGTAGGTATACAACTAATATTTAAGAAATATTTAAGAAATTCATATTAAATATCTCAAATATTAACTATTGTTTATCTATTTAAACTTGGAGCAAGGAATTATTACAGTGATACACTGAAAAAGGACATGTATGAATAAACTTTGGTGATAAACTTCCTTCAGCAGTATAAGTTCATGGCCTACCTATGAACAGTTTTTTCCTCCCTGAACTCTTGTACCCTGCTTTGCTTTTTGTTCTACTGCTGTTATCTCATTTTCCTTTAATTCATCCCTTTGTGTTATCTCCTAAATAGAAAAATACACGTACAGATAAATACACAGTATTGCTGATAAAACTGTTTATCTCCCTTATCCCTCCAAAAACAAACAAACAAACAAAAAACAGAAAAGAAAAAACTATTTCTATGTATTGGTAGAAGAAAAAGTTTAAAGAAGGAACTAAAGAGAAAGGAAAGCAGGTAAAAACGAGAAAGGGAAGAACAATTCAGAGGACTCTCAGAACCAGAAGGGATCTCCATCTGATCTTCTCATAATCTCCTCTTTTCCTCTTTTCCCAGCTGTCGGGTGTAACTGCTACCTGGCTCCAGCAAATCCTTGCTGCCTAACAAGACTAGAGGCTTCTAAATTGAGAGGAAGTTTAAAGTATTTTTTTTCTAAAGGTGAAACCTTAATTTTAGATGTCACCAACTAGTTAAAAGCCCCAAACAAAACACAACATGTGTACTTCAAAACAAATTTAACAACACAGCACATTCAGTGTGCTCGACAGTGCAAAAAAGTCTCTGACTTACACAGATTGTTAGGCCACTCATGAGCAGAAAAACCCTGGTCTGGCCTCTTTCAAGAACTACAGAAATTGCAGAAAGGGTTTCTTTCCTTTTCCCCAGATGAAGCACGGGAGACTTCACTGCCAAGAACTCTCTGCACCCATCAAAACCTGAAAATTCCATGGCCTTCCTGCATGTTATGATGGCTGGCTCAGAACCTGTTGCTCTAACCTAAAATGCTAAAGATACAGGAATCAGCTGACTCACCTGAGACTGAATTACTCACTCCATTCTCCTGGATTTGGCAAAGTGGCATAAAACTGAAATCAGCTGGAGGTCTATACAAATAGCGATCCTTCCTAAGCCCTATCCTTGGTCAGTAAGAGAACTGAGCTGAGTCAACTACAAACTCCAACCCAAAGAAGCCAGAGAGGAACCCCACACAGGAAATGACTCCAACACTAAATAAGAAACATGCTGAAACGTCCCGAGAGACAAGAAGGGAGTTCTCTGCCAATCAAACCTGATTCGGTGAACAACCTGACTGCTACCTTACAATATTGAGGAAAAGCTGCCTTACTCTCAGAGAAATAAGGTCATTAATCTGAAAGACATTCTCAGTCTTCTAATGCTGCTCAGTCCAACATGGGGGCCACTAACAACTGTGGCTACTGAACAAGGGAAATGTGACTAGTGTGACTGAGAAACTGAACTTTTAATTTTATTTCATTCTAAATTAATATAAATTTAAATCCAAACACTGAAGCAGTGTAAAATACTTCTTCATTAAATATAATTTTGTTTTGATAGGACTACATTTTACTTTAATCATTAAAACTGTAAAGTACAAAAAAAGAAAGTAGTGGGAACTGAGATACGCTATAGAAGTATACAGTGATGTTAAAGATGTGAGCTCAAATAATATCTTAAGGCTCCCCCACTCAGAGACTGATTAAGTGGCACACCTCCCCCTTCTTAGAGACCTCTCTGTGACTAACAGGCCTCAGGCTATGCGAGGCCTACCTGCAGGTCCTCAATATACATAACAAACCACTCAGTAGTCTATCAAGAACCGGTATATCGGTATGTCTCTAGTTAACAGACCCTTTATCTTTCTGGTCTTTTAGGAAGATAACTTTAACTCTTTCAGCCAATTGTCAGCTAAAGAATCTTGAAACACACTATATAACTTATCAGCTCCCGCCTCCAGACGTCCCACCTTTCTGGACCAAACCAATGTATGTTTTCCACGTATTGATTTATGACCTCACCTGTAATACCTGTCTCCCTAAAATGTATAAAACCAAACTATAACCCCAACACCGCGAGTCCACTTGCTCAAGGCTTCTTTAAGGGTGTGGTTGTGGGTTATGGTCCTCAAACCTGGCTCAGAATAAACATCCATAAATTATTTTACAGAGTATGGCTTCTTTTGTCAATAAGGACTTACCATAAAAAAGAATGTAAATATCTTGTTAAGATGTTTTTCTACTGATCACATCTTGAAATAATTTTTATATATTGGGTTATATTATTAAAATTAATTTTACTTCTTTACTTTTACTTTTTTAAATGTGGCTACTAGAAAATTTTAAATTACATGGCTTTTCTATTTCTATTGAATAGCAGCATAGTCTAGGAATATTAAGCTATCCTTTTAACTGCTAAAAATGTAGTAACTGCGTGCTCAGTACATAACACCATGCACACCTTCCAAGACTACAGGTATCAGATCAGTTGAGAGACATCAAATATCCACAAATGAAGGTTCAGGCATGGATATCTGGGAAAATGAGATGCTCCTGCACTCTTCACACTGACCCTAAACCAAGAGATAACACCTTAAATGAAGTCATAATTCCCCAGTGCTCCAGAAGCTAGAACAGGATGTGGAAACACCAGAAACTAAGAGGTCCAGCTCAGTGTCCCCTCAAGATGAGCTGGAGACCACAAGAGACAATCAGATTCTCCCACAGAAATCAAGAACTAGCCTTGACTCTTTACTTATGAACTCATATTTGCCCTGAGCATGTTTTTTCTCCCAAGATAGAGTAATGGAGTTGAACAGGCACTCTGCTTGTCAACCTAAGGAATTAAGAGGACATGTCCACCAACTGGAGGCAACAACCCCAGTTCCTGAATTCTACTCCCAACTCGGCAACCATGGGGCAAATGAACTCAGAGCCCATAAAAAGGACAGTCCAATAATGATATGTTAGTCCATAATGACGCCAAAAAGGCACTGCATAAAGCAAAAACTGTCTAAAAATTGCCAAAAATTGCCTTAAAAATCCGTTAGCAAGTCCCCATGTTAGCAACTGATATATCACAGTCATTAAATACAACATAATCACCTTTTCCTCCAGCTGTAGGAAAAAATTCAGTCTCTTTAGCTGAACACTAAGTAATAAATTTGCATTTAGAGGCCATATTGTATATAAAGTATACAGGCTTTAAACATGCATTCCATGTAGTGAGAAACTCACAGTAAGACAGACATATGAGAACTGACACCACATGAAGGAACAGCAGATTCACACACGATTAGATACCGGGCTCACACCACTGCAGTATGTGGGAACTGAAACTGACAATTTGGATACAGGACCAACAAGGGGCAGAACATCTAAAATAGATAATTAAATTCAAGTATGTTAAATAGGAATATGATGGGAATAGAGAAATTTTCTAGAAATAGAAGGAGGTTAACTTAATACATTTAATACTAGCTAGTCTAATTTTTCTCTTTTGGGGGACTTCTCTAAAGGAATAAGGAGGAAACCCAAATAGGAGCACCCTGTGAATAACAAAGGATTCCTGTAATAGTCATGTTCTGTATCAGACTAAGGAGGGTAAAAGATGAGTTTCTTGGCGGAAACTTTCCTAAGTCCCACTCACCTATGGTATAGCAGAACTCCAACACACATAGCTCTGCCTTTTATAGTCTTTCAGCTAATCTTGACCAAGTCAGACCATACAGCAATAAACTGAAAAGTCTGTAGCTACCTAGTATAAATTCTGGTCACCTGAGTTGGTTACGTCTGCGCTGGCTGGTTCAGTGTGAACATACACGGTATGGTCTTCTTTCCTGATTTATATTCAGTTCCCTTCTTGGTTAGCTGAGCCCCTGCCACCCTGCCTATCTTTGTAAGTTCCCTCCTGCAGGGGCTAAACATGTTCAATCACAGGATTATAACCTGTCCTAAACTGGCCAACCCACCTGACTTGCCTGACTCTGAGGATCACCCCACTCAGATCACTTTTAAAATTCTTTTGCCTTACGAACATTCACATGTACATTACAACTTTCATCAGTAACAGCTCCCATTTTAAAAAGTGGTTCACAGCAAAGCTGAGCTTATTAGAATCATTACAGTAAAAAGGACACATGAAATAAGTAAAATCACTTATCTAGAAACTTCTGCCACTACTCCTCACTCATCAAAATGAACTCTTAAGGACTAATCTATGCCATATTGCATTAATTATAGAAATATTTAAGAAAAAATAGATTAATTTTTTCCTTTGGGGAAGAGAGGGAGGTCTTCCAAAGTATAGTAAGAATAGTTTAATAGCTAAGTTATATTTTAAAAAGCTATACGTCTCTATTGATAATACCAAATAACAATATAAAATAAAAACCAATTATAGATGCTCAAAATGTTTTGGCATACCTCCTGTAGCACCAGTAGCTTTAATAATGGTTTTCCATGTAATTATCACAAAAATCCCAAAGAACTATTATTACTCCATTTTATAGGTGAAGAAACTAAGGAGCAGAATGTTACATAACTTGTCCCAGGTCACAAAGTAAGGAAATAATGGAACAGAAAACCTGAAATGTGTCAAACTCCATGGCCTATATTTGCACCTGCCTAAATTTAAGGTCCACACCTGAGCACTGCTATAGGCAACACATTCAATGATCATCGCGCTATGAGATAAATGTATCCCAACCAAAAGAAAAACTTAAATCAGAATGCAACATTAATGAAAACATTATACTTAATAAAGGAACTACATTCAATTTCCCATGTAACTAATCCTACTTCTTAATTATGAAATTCTCAAATTTCTCATACTGCACACCTATAAAGTTTTAAAAACTGTTCTCTTCCAGTTTCTATATAATGTGTTTAAACAGTTGTCTAGCAAAAGGGAGATAGGTGCATTACTAATCTTACAACTGACATTTACATGAAGTAAGCATTCACAAAAAAGGAACAGTGTTAATTTTGGATAACTGTTAATTAAAAATTCATAGAAAAGTAATTTTTAAACATAACAGAAAGAATCTCTGAAAGTATTTCTATGGTCACTAAGAACATGAGTGAAGAAACCAAAGTAAACAGCTTTGTTTAGCTTATTTAGAACAGCTAAACAAAAGCTAGTTACTTTTCCTAACCGGAACAGAATTTGAGGAAAAAAATGTAGTCATCTTCTACTTCCTAGATCTGGGATCTTCTTAACACTTTTTCAAAATGTATCTTTTTATTGGCTATATCAAAATAAAACAAAGCTCCAGAACCAGAACAAAAAAAATTACAATAATCTTTCTGAAAAACATTCTAAGAAACAATGTTTTCTTGATATCCCATGCTTTCTTGCTTTTTTTTAGTCTACCAGTAATTTTTTTACATTAGACAGACCTAGATTCTAACTCAGACTCTCTATACCTCATGAATTGAAAATAATATTTCTAATTCCTAGCTCAAAGGTAAGGCTTGAAAAAGTAATATATACAAAGCACTAAACATGGACTTGGTGGTCAATAAATAGCTCACACTGTAAATTTTTTATCAATTTTTAAAGATGGTCTTATTTGAGAAAATATCTATTCAAAATAATGCACCTCAACGAAATAGGCTGTTTTTTATACGTTTCAATCGCACGGCTTGAAAATATTTTCATTTAAAGGAAGATGGAGTGGCTTCTAATTAAGATATTCTTAAGGTGTTGGGGATAACCAGGAAAAACAACAGTGAATATTTCAAGTACCCATGTAAAGAATTTTCTACTGATTTTACTCTTTATTGACATTTCTCAGACTCCCTACTGCCTAGAGGACTGCTTTAAAACTCTACCACCAAAATTTGGCCCTTTATAAGCATTTTCATCTTACACTATTATTATAGTTTGACAAAATGATTACATCACATTGATTTCACAAAAAGGGGCTGGTGACAAGCCTACGTTCTAAACTTATCTGCCTGACAAATAAAACTAATTTTCAGTCTTAGAGTAAGGATGAGGGAGTTCTAAAAATCTGGGGTTCTCAATTCCTAAAAGACAAAAGTGATGGTAAAGGGTATATATAAGCTTCCAAGGTCTTAAATTGTGACTGCCGTAAGCCCTGACCTTGCCGCAAGCCCTGACCTTGCCACTTAGACATTTACAGATAGCAGTATTTCCAATGTAAGCCTGTGACTTACTGGCAATTTGAGTACATCAAAGAGCAGGTATCACAGTTACCACTGATCTAAAACCAATCATGAATGAATCAGCTGTGTCTTATAAGGCAACTTCAAAGGGATTTCAATAAGGAAATATCCTATTTCAGATTAAATTAAAAACTATATAGCAAAAGCGTTTCAGAACGCTTAAAGGAAATGTTCCAGACTTGTACAGTGTATTAGAATTTAGAAACATGTTCTGGTGATATTCTGGTGATCTGACAGAGACCTAATGTTATAAAAGGAAAGATACTATACTCTTCTCAGAATGGTTTCTCAGTTGAGATATAGTTCATAAAGTTTATTTCATGAAAATAAGAACTCCCAAATAAAGGGTTGTCATTTAACATGCTTGATATCTTTGTATTTCTGCTAAGAAAAAGAAGAGTAATTTTTATTTTAAATTTAGCACATCATTTATAACCAACTATGTATTTGTTAAAAATAAAATGGTGAAACCCACTTAGGAGTTGCTGTACTTTATTCCAAGAAACCTACATCTGCCCAATAACTTGTGCTTTGTAACTTTTGTGAAAAACCACTGAGTCCATTAAGAAAGCTTTCTTCTGTAACATCACTCAGGTTTTTATTCCTACGCATTTATAAACCTTTGTCCACACAAAGAACTCGTTGACAAAAACACTACTCTTTAAGTCTATATGCCCTCATCTCCATCCACCTGTTTAAACACATACATGTACTTATCAAAAAACTCAATTTTAAGCAGTTTTTCAATACCTAGAATCAAAGCAAAGGAAATCCCTGCCTTTTCCATCTCCTAAACAACTTCCCACTTTCATTTATCTGTGTTTACAGTAAACAAAGAAAGAACAGAAGACAACAGAAAATTAGGGAGGTACCCAAATATAGAACTCTTATACCTCCTTTCAGCAAAGGGGTTATGTGTCTTATACATTCTCTGCTGCATGCTGTTTCACTGTATATGAACATTAATCTAGGCTAGGCCATAGTTCACTAGCATTCAACTAGACTTTTCACATACGTCTGATATTAAAAAAAAAAAAAAAAAGGATCTACGTCCCAGTTTGATCTGGGACTTAAGTAGTCAATTTGCTCTTACTACATAGTCTAAAATTAAAGAGATAAAAATTAAGTACTTTATAGCAAGTTATTTATCTGTGGTGGCCCTAAACCTATTTAAATGGTTAGGGATTACTTTGCTACTGAGAGATGACTGGGTGACCACCTTTTATTAGCCACATTTTACAGGTGGAGACACTGAGCTCTTAGAGGTTAAATGGGCTCTACATACTGAGATTATGAGTCATCTCAAGAGTTCACATCTTCTGACTTCCAGTCCTGTGTCTGCTGTTACCATGAATCCTCAGTAAAACAATAAAAAAAACAGCACAGGAGTTAATTCACTAAAGGTATCAAGAAGAATTTGTAGGCATTCACTTTTTTTTAAAGAATATTTACCTAAAAATAAAAAGACTGTCTTTTAAGAAAGGAAGGGCAAGCTTTCTTCAGAAGCAGCAGTTATCTCTATTTGCATTTGAAAAATCATTTTAAAAAAATCTCAAAAGATAATTCCTCTCTTCCCACACAGGATTGCAGATGTGCCTAAAAGCAGTGTGGTTTGGTGACACTAAAGCCTTCGACTTTTACCCTCTAAATCACTTTGAATAGGAACCAGACTTTTTTGTTTCAGTGTTTATTTCCCCTCTTAAAACAAAACCAGAAAAACTTAATTCCTACCTGACACAGATGATGTAAGCAAGAACTTACTCTTTGTGGGCTGCTTCGAGATTCCAGAATGAAATACATAATCCAGTCGATCTTCAATCCTAGAATAAAGGCAAACTTTACTGAAAAGTAATTGCTTCAACAGATGCCTTCAGAGTAAGATACTTCATCCTTATTTATAGAGAGAGAAGTATTATTTAAGCCAAATCTTGATCACAATGAAGTATGGGGGGTGGGGAGGGGAGAGGGAAACTTTAAAACATAGAAAATTTTTTTGTTCAATTCAAAAATTTAATACTTCTAGTCTCACATATTTCTCCTCCAGTAAGCACACTAATTGTATTCTTAAATTAGCAGAATTTGTATGCATTTATTGAAGAGAACAGATACTCTCAGGGAAATGATGCAACCAACTACAATAACAAATATATAAAATGTCAAATTAATAAATTTTATCAAATAAACTGTTAAAATGCCATTCATTTAAGATTAGTTCTTGGACAACTACATTTACTGGAGGACAAGAACGTTTTAAAACTTAAGCATATGTTTGTAGATTAACCCTTAACAAATCTTAACTGTGTATGGTTTTTGAAGCAGGTGCTGCTTTCAAGATGCTGCTTCTGGCAGGTAAACTTAATTCTTAAAAAGTAAATCTTCAATCAGAAAGTGTAACAGTCTTATTACTACTGTCACTCTTTTGAAGATGTTTCCAACTGGTGAAGAAAAGAGGATAAAGAAATTGGAAGTTGAACTTAAGTATATTGAGTGGATAATTTAGCTTAGGTATAAAGCAGAAGAAACTATTAAAGAAGGGTATGCTAGAACTCTCAAGAGATTTAATAAGTAAAGCAAACGAACTGAAGAGGCTCGACCTACAGAAACAGGAAAAAAAAAAGAGTTTGAGAAAGAGAAAAAAACAAGAATGGAAACAAGAACTGGGACTACTATGCAGAAGGATGGGAGGGGTGGGAGCCATTAGGAAGCTACGAAATAGGGTCCCTACCAAAAGAGAGTTAAGGGAGTGAGGGTTTCCAAGGTAAGGCAGAGTAAAAATGAACTCTAGTGCAAAGCCATGTCAGAGCAAAACTTACAAATGGCAACCAACAAAAGAGAACCAACTACCAAAAGGAGGAAAATGACAGGGAAAGAAAGCCAACATAGAAACTGCGGAGGTAATAGAATGAGAAACGTGGTCGGCGAGGGTAAGGAGCTCGGGGCAGGCAACAGCTGGGCTAGAGATGCGCAGTGGCAGGGACGAAGTCAAGGGAAGCAAAAGGTCCAACGGAGCGACCTGGGCGAAAAGGCGCGTTGGGAGGCGCGGGGAGAAAAAGCCGGACCACTGAAGAGGGCAGACCAGAGACGGCGACTAAGGGGGAGCAGGGCAAGGCTGGGGCACCGGAGGCGCGAGGTTCAGGGGAGCCCGCGGACGGACGCGCCGGGCCCCTCGCCTCCCGGAGAGCGCCCCGCGCCGCCGTCCGCACCGACCTTCACGGCCCGGGCCGGACGGCGACCGCCAACAGTCCGGTGAAGGGCCTCAGGGGCGAGCGGGACCCGAGGAGCAGGAGGCCGCTTCCTTCCTGGCCCCTGGGAGAAAGGAACAGAGGGAGGGGTCGTGGGTGTCAGGAGCCAGGGAGCCGAGGGGACACTTAGGGGCTTACCTCTCGAGCAACTCGGCCTCTACCCCCGACAGTCGGACGGAGGGGCTCGTTGTCCAGCTGGAAGAATCCGGCCCTACCCGGGTCAGCACCATCCCGTCCCGGGCCCCCTCACATCGCCATCGCAGCAACCGCAACCACCGCAACCAAAGAGCGGGTTCGTCACCGCCGCTCGGCTACTGGCCCAGCGCGGCCAGCGAGCATGCGCAGTCGCCCCAGTCCCGAGGGAGCCCGGACCAGCCGGCGATACCTGCGATCAACAGGTCCCCGGCCGCGCGGCCCCGCCCCCGTCTCTCTCACCTCCTCCTCCCGCCTCTTCCCTCCCCTTTCCTCCCCTCTCTGAGCTAGGCCCCGCCCCTTTCAAGCCTCGCGCCCCGCCCTTCGGGGGGTGCCTCCGCCGCGGCTCCAGCTCCTGCGCCAACTGAGATTTCGGGAGATTGGTGCGCTCTACCCAGCTCCCGTTCCCAAGTTCCCGCGAGAACTGGAATTACGTCAATAAAAAGCGCGAGGGAATAAACTCGGATCCTGATGAGGAGTAAGGAACGAGAGGGAAGGGCAAAAAGGGAGAGTGCTAAGACTTCAGCTTGTTTCTCACAATGTTCGTTCTTTCTCTCTTCTTCTTTGCAGTCCTGGGTAGAGATCCCGGTTTTTGCGCTTAGTTTGTGCAGTGGGAAAGGAAGCGGCAGGACATGGGCGCTGGGGCGGGGGCGCTGCCTTTCCGGACACAGTCGTTGCGTTTTTGGCGAAATGAGGATGCCGATCTGGTTGCTTCTTGGTTTATGACGCCCCAAAAGGGCGGGAGGGGGCTGGCGAAGTAAATTCTTTAGCTCGTAAATTCCATTAACAGAAGCCCATGAAGAAGAACCCTTCACTGATTTACACTATTTCAGCCTTCCCTGTTTCTGAATCTAATCCAACAACCTTTTGTGGTGCATAAAAATCAGTGTGTTACTAATGCATCAAAGAAAGAAAATTGCGTTTCCCATGTTAAAAATGAATTAGGAGGATGAATAGTGGTGATGGTTGCACAACAGTGTGAATAAACTTAAATGCCACTGAACTGTACACTTAAAAATGGTAAAAAGTAAATTTTATGCATGTTGTACCGCAATAACAAATAGGAAAAAGCTTTGTGTAAAAAATACTTAAACTTCTATGGTTTAAATAATGTTTGTGTATTTACTTTTTAATATGATTGGGTGTACTGTTACACCCTGATAACCATTCTATTCGCTTTTGTGTGAATGGCTTGCTTTTCTGATTTCTAATCTGTCTCTTTTATAGCACTACAATTTTTCCTATTTTTCCAAAAGGGCTTTTATTGCTTGTTTTGCGATTTGAGTTATAACCTCAAAACTGAAAAGCTTTTTCTATTCTCTTGGTTATAACTGTGTCTTAGGAAAATGTGCTGAACAACCAGTTTCTTGAGTTTCCACATCCGTGCAACCCTAAAATACACCATGTGCCAAGATTCTTTCCCTTTTCCAAGTTTTTTTATTAAAAACACATTTTTTTGTGTGTCATGTACTATGTGTGAGGCAGTGTGCTAATCTTGGAAGATACCAACATAAATAAAACAGAACTTGGGTGGGGCGTTTGCATAATTATCCTGTGATGTGACTTGTGTAGTGCGGGATATATGCACTGGGAGCTATTGGAGCTCAGAGGAGAAACATTAATCCAATTTAGATTGAGGAGAGGGCAGTGAGTCAGGAAAGACTTCCAGGAGATAATTACTCCAGAAAGTTAACGAAGTGGGATGTGTGCTGGTGTTGCTGGGGAGGAGTAAAGGGGAAAGGATTGCTTAAACCAAGCTATCTAGTAAGAAACTGATCTTCTATGCCACTGTAAAGATGTGAGGTTAAAGGAAGTTGACAAGGATCTATGGTGAGCCTTTGAAAAAAGGTCAGATCAATTCAACTAAATTTTTCATAATTTGGGGGGTGTGTGCCAAGCACTGTGCTATTACTAAGGGGTGCAATGATGGTTAAGAATCAGACTCAACCCTCAGGGAGTTTGCAATCTAGCAAGGAGAGATTGGCTCATGAAAAACAGTAAGGTCTGCTCAACAGTTAAAATTGGGTTAGGCCCAGGTTGTTTGGAAACCCAGAAGAGGAGGACTTAACTAACCTAAACACTTAGGCAAGGCTTCCTGGAAATTATGCTTTAATAGAATATAAAATAATCTCTTTTAAAAAATTAGAAAAATTATGGCATCTCCTGAAATTCATACTAGAGAATATAGTCCACTTGATCTAATTGTCATATTACCTCCGTTCTAGTTCTAGATTGTGCAGTATACTGTGAAATTTTGAGAGTCTCTTAGCTTCTTGAGGTATCAGTTTTCCTTCACATATAACAAGATATTCAGATTATATAGAATTTAAATTCCTTTAGAATTTCTCTAGAAATGTTATGATTCTAAGTTGATTTCTTATTTATCTCCCCAGATTTTAGGTCACCTTGTATGCGACTAATAAAAATTTCTTTTCACACTTAAAGTATTTTAAGCTAAGTCTTATACACATTTTCAGTCCAAGTTGCAAGTGTTCAAAGAATGCTAGATTTGGAATCCTTTCTACTCCCTAATTGATTTACATGATTTAACTTAGGCATAAAATATTTTTTAATCTTTGCTAAATCTTCCTAACTTGAGTATTCTCTTAAACTGAAGACCAAATTATCTCTCTCTTTCACAGTTGCACAATGCTGATTCAACTAAAGATTGAGACAATAGAAGAAATATTGTAAATTTGAAAATAGCTTCATGGAAAGATGCTTCATATTTATCAGTTACTAGACATTAATTCACTAAGCAAATAACTTTGCTTTTTCCTTCCTGAACTTTATGATTTTAAAAATACTCCTTTTATGTTAAGTACAGTCACTATCAACTTAGAAAATTTAAATTAAAAGGCGTAGAATTATTCCACAACTTTTCCCAACAATGTGATTCTTTTTGCGATTTTATACAGGGAATTATGAATTCTTTTTTGGTAAGAATTATTCCTTAGTAAATAGGGTATTATAAGTGTTTATAAAGTATAATAAGTAACCCTCCTTTTGGGTCAGTCATTCTTCAGGCTAAGTATAGATTTAATTATTTGCAGATACCTGGGTGCATGCTCACAGTACTCAAGGATAAGTTTTTTAGAGATTCTATTACTTTAACAACAAATATGAGATTGAGCAAACAAAGTTTCATTATCAGACTTCCTTCCTGAGTTAGTAACAGCTACACACCAGAAGGACAAATGTATTACTTCATAACAATATTGTAATATTATTTCATGACTAAATAGCCATGGTCTTTCTGTAAGAACAATGATCTTAACTACTAAACCATGATAAAACTCAATTACTGAGTCTGAATTTTTCTTCCTTGTATTCTAATAGCAATCCTTTAGTTCTTTTTAAAAAGGTTTTCTTCCATTTTTTTTTTTCACTAATACTGTTGATTGCTTATAGAAGGGAAACTTGAAGGCTGGGATATATGGTGAGGGAAGGGAAAGAAGACTTGTTTATTCTGAGTATGATCCTAGTGAAAATATTAAAGGAAAAAAGTTTTTGATTCTGTAAAATGAACATAGTTTTTATAATGAACATACTATATTTTTTGATAATATGTTACAGAAAACATCAGATGCTACATAATTAATTCATTTGTTACATGGTTTGAAAAGGGACAAACAGTGACTTCTTGGTTGCAATTTAGATTACCTAGGTTTCCCAAATACAGTGTCTGAATCATTTGGAGTCAGTCTGTCAGAAGACTTCCCTCCTACTGTCATCCCACTGAATTCATTTCTGTGGAAGTATAATTATACAGTATCAAGTGACAGTAATGAAATTATTTCTAAATTATTCTTTTCTTTATATGCCTTAAGCTTACTGTGGAAGGTTTTTTTTTTTAAATGCAATGTTTATGCTAATTATCATTTGCTTTATGATAGCAAACACATTAGGACAACTATCTCACTTTTCTTATGACTCAGACATTCAGGAGTCCTGATTTAAGCCCACTGCAGTCTCATATCTTCTGCTTCATATCGCACCTTTTCCCCTAGATATTCAGCTGAACATTTGTATTCAACATATACCAAAACGGACTCACCTGCTCTCCTCTCCACACCACACACAGATCCATCTCTCTCAACCTTCTAGTTTCTGTCAGTGCCCCTCCCGCTTCCATTTACTAGTCCCAGAACCTTGCAGCCACGCTGGATGCTTCCATTTCCTTTGTTTCCCATCCATTCCATTCCCATGTCCTGTTTGAGTTTTCTTTCAAAATATTTCTCTATTTCAAAATGCTTTTCTAGTGCCAGGAGAAAGTCAGACTTGAACAAATAGAGGAACATCTCTTCTGTTCAAACTAGAGGAAAAGATTTAAGGTACAATGTGAACGAAAATGAAATGAATTTTAAATCTACGTTGTACAGCAAAAACAAAGCTAAAAGGTGGCGTTGAGTTTTACTCTTCTAGTTTTCTGATCCAAGTAATAGTAATAATAGATAACTATTTTTGAACCTATATCATCTTCAGGGTGCCAGTTTTAACTCTTTATGTAATTATCTCTGCTTCTCATAACAAAATTTCAACCAAATAGGCATTATAAACTCCCTCTACAAATGAAGAAATTGACAAGGTAGAGGAAGCTAGGACTGCAAAGAGTCACAAAGAACCTCATGGTCATGATCATTGTGACGGTTTTATAGGCAGTAAGGTATCTAACTGTATATGTTAAATCAGTACAGTTTATGTCCATTGTATCTCAATAAAGCTATTTTTTAAATCTAAAGAAATTTCCCATAAAACATGTGTAAAATTTTTTTCCCTAAATTTATTGAGGTATAATTGCCAAAGAAAAATTGCATATATTTAAGACGTATGATATGTTTTGATGCACGTATACATCCAAAATGATTACCACAATCAAGCTAATTATCTCACATAGTTATCTTTAGTGTGCTCTGTGTGTGTGTGTGTGTGTGTGTGTGTGTGTGTGTGTGTGTGTGTGGTGGGACTATTTAAGGTTTATTCTCTTAGTGAGTTTCAAGTATGCAATACATTATTATTAACTATAGTCACCATGATGTATATTAGGTCTCCAAATTTATCTTATAACTGAAAGTGAAATGGGGAGATGTCGGTCAAAGGGTACATGTAACTTCTTCACCTACAAATTTCGATCTCAACAATATAGTTTATATGAGATCATTTTAAACCACCATAAAAATTAGTAGAAAACAATGTTAATGGGTAAATCTAATAAAATCGTCCATCAATAGCTAATTCTTTTTTTTTTCTCTTTTTTTGAGACAGAGCCTCAAGCTGTCACCCTGGATAGAGTGCTGTGGCTTCACAGCTCACAGCAACCTCCAATTCCTGGGCTCAAGCGAGTCTCCTGCCTCCGCCTCCCAAGTAGCTGGGACTACAGGCACCCGCCACAACACCCGGCCATTTTTTGGTTGTAGCCGTCGTTTTTTTGTTTGGCAGACCGGGCTGGATTCGAACCCGCCAGCTCAGGTGTACGTGGCTGGTGCCTTAGCCTGTTGAGCCACAGGCGCCGAGCTATCAATAGCTAATTCTTAACAATTTTTATAGTGATGAAACAGCAAAAATAAATTGCTAAGAGTATTGTCCCTTAACCAACAAAATATAGGTATATTTCCTCTTCAATGAGTTTCAAATACAATCAAATAGAATCACTCAAAAGCTAACAATTTGCTTATTATCAAGGTCACTTTCAATTGCATTTTTTGGCTAACTAAATGGAAAAAGTGAGTAAGTAACCGTTAAAAGTATAATAGAAATAATTAGATTTATGTTTTTCATAATACAAAGAAATATTTCTTTCTCTATACCCAAAATAAATTTAGCTATTGAAATATATTCCACAATAAATCAAGGATAAACAAATTTAATTGTCTATGAAGGATATAAAGCACAATGACAAATGGAATCTAGCAATACAGTTTTATTGTACTTTTTTCCACTTTCTACTGTGCTTCCATTGATGGTCTAAGAGGTATAAAGCAGAATATTTTTACTGGAGAGATTTAAAAACATGAGGTTAATTTTGCCTTCTCTTTGAAGATATGCAAATTAATACAGGAATTTAGAGTTGTGTATCTTTTTTAAAGGGGGATTTGAGCACTAATTATGGATGACTTTATTGTAAATTCAATTGATCCATTAATATATCACTATTTTTCACTACTACTAGGAACAGGAATATTCAGAAAGGTGAAAGATCTTTGCAATGATCAATTTCACAACATCTCCATGAAGCAGCTTATTATGATACCCCTCTGACAGATTAAGAAACTGGAAAAAAAAGACCTACAAATTTATGATATCATAGATATTAAGAAGATATTTCAAATCTTTGATATGTGCTAAATTCATGAAGTAACTAAAGTATACATCTTATTATAAAAATAATCCTAAATTTAATATGGCAAGAACCCTACCAATTTAATTTCTTCAATAGATGGAAGGCAATTATTGTTATGTCTTTTGTGGTTTTTCTTGAATGAGCCTTGACAATTTATATCTTTCATCCCTCTCCATTTCATTTAATTGTCCAATTTATTGGCATAAAAAGTTTTTCCAAACATTTCCTTATTGTCCTTATAAATAAGTGTAGAACCTTTTAGTAAGGTCTCTGCTCTCACTCTGGGTCTCATTGAATTGGTATTTTCTCTTTTTCCCATTCAGTTTGGCTAGAGGTTTGCCAATTTTATTAATCTTTATAAGGAATTAACTTTTGTTTTCATTGATTTTTTTTTTTGCTTTTTCTTCTGTTTTCTATTTTATTAATTTCCTCTGTCATATTTATAATTTCCTTTCTTCTACTTGCTTTGGGTTTCACTGTTCTTGTTCTAGTTTCTCTCTATCTCTCCCTTTTTTTTTTTTCCAGACAGAGTCTCACTATGTGGCCCTCAGTAGAGTGCTATGGTGTCACAGCTCACAGCAACCTCAAACTCTTGGGCTTAAGCGCTTCTCTTGCTTCAGCCTCCCAACTAGCTGGGACTACAGGCGCCCACCACAAGGCCCCGCTATTTTTTTTATTGTAGTTGTCATTGTTGAGCAGGCCCAGGCCGGGCTCAAACCTATCTGCCCCAGTGTATGTGGCTGGCTCCCAAACCATTGAGTTATGGGCGTCAAGCCCTAATTTCTTGACTGAGGTTGTTGAATTGAAACCTTTCTTCTTTTCTAATACAAGTGACAAATAGTATTTTTTTTTAGCTTTTTAATGATTTTATTATTTATTTATTTTTGCAGTTTAGCCGGGGCTGGGTTTGAACCCGCCACCCTTGGTATGTGGGACCAGCACCCTACCCACTGAGCCACAGGTGCCACCCCAAATAGTATGTTTTTAAAAAATAAATATTGCCTTAGCTGTATCCACTTTCATTTTTACTTTCATTTTAATTCTATTCAAAATACTTTGTAATTTTTTTTTCATTCCATTTTGACTCCTGGGATATTTGAAAGTATAGTAATTAGTGTCTGAGTTTTGGGGAATACTTTAAGGCTGTTTCTCTTCTTGATTTATAATTTTATTGCAGTGAGAGGACATACTTTGTATGACTTTATTGTTTTGATTTGATACTTTTTAAATGGCCCAGAATATGGGCTGTTTTTATAAATATTTTGTGCACACTTGAAGAGAATGTGTATTCTACTATTATTGGGTAGGATATTCTAGAAACATTGCTACTTTAAGTTGATTGACAGTATTACACAGGTCCATGTTCTTACTGGTTTTCTGTCCATTTATTGTATCACTTTTTGAGAATAAGGCATTGCAATTTCTGATAATTGTGGATTTGCACTTCTCCTTGTAGATTTATGTATGTTTCCTTCATATATTTTGAAACCTTTCTATTGAGGGCATATATGATTAGGATAGCTTGGTCTTCTCAATTAGTTTATTGGTTTCCTATCTTGAAATGGCCCTCATTTTCCCTTGTGAAATTGTTTACTCTGAAACCTACTTTGTATTATATTGATACAAACATTCCAACTTTCTCATGATTCATGTTGTCACGGTATATAATCTATCCTTTTACTTGAACCTATTTGTGTCTTTACAAAATAGCTTATTATCTGTAAAGGGAGTTTCTTGAAGGTATACCTAGGTTATGTCTTGCTTTCTTATCCATATCCAAACTGACTTTTAGTTTGGATGTTTAGACCATTTGCATTTAAGGTATTTATTGATATGATTGGTTTGAAATCTATGATTTTGCCAATTGTTTTCTATTTGTGCTATCTGTCCTTTGTTCCCCTTTCATTCTTTTTTTCTGCCTTATTTTGCATGAATTTTTTTTAATGATTTTGTTCTATCTCCTTTCTTGGCTTATTAGCTATTTCTTTTTTAATGGAACTTCAAAGGTTCTTTAAAGGTTTATCCTGTATATTTTTGGCTTATAAACTATTTTCCAGTGATATTATATTGATTTACTTGTAGACTTACAACAGTACTCTTCCGCTTTCCCCTCCTAACCTTTGTGCTATTCTCATACATTTTACTTGTACATGTGCTATAATCCTAACAGTGCACTGTTATTATTTTTTTGCTATAGTCAAGTGTTTTTAAAAGAAATTTAAATATCTGAAAATTCTTTTGTGTTTGCCACCATAGTTATCATTTCCAGTACTCTTCATGTCTTTGTGTTGATCTAGATTTTCATTTGTATAATTTTGCTCTTGATTTTTGACATTTCTTAGAATGCAGTTGTGCTCATGATGCATACTCTCTGCTTCTGAATGTCTTAAAATGTCCTATTTCACCTTTACTTTAGAAGTATATATATATATTTTTTTTAATTTTTGGGAATTCATTGAGGGTACAAGAAACTGAATGCTTCTGAATGTCTTAAAATGTCCTATTTCACCTTTACTTTAGAAGTATATATATATTTTTTTTAATTGTTGGGAATTCATTGAGGGTACAAGAAACCATGTTACACTGATTGCATTTGTTGGGTAAAGTCCCACTTACAATCGTGTTTTGCCCCCAAAAGGTGTGGCACACATCAAGACCCCACCCCCCTCGCTTCTTTCCTCTCTCTGCTCTTCCTTTCTCGAAACCTCCCTAATTCTTTCTCTCTCTGCTCTCCCCTTCCCTCACCCCACTGTGTCATTAATTGTCATTAATTGTCCTCATATCAAAATAGAGTACATGGGATTCATGCTTCTCCATTCTTGTGATGCTTTACTAAGAATGATGTGTTCCGCTTCCATCCAGGTTAATACAAAGGCTGTAAAGTCTCCATTTTTTTAATGGCTGAATAGTGTTCCATAGTGTACATATACTGCAGTTTGTTAATCCATTCCTGGGTTGGTGGATATTTAGGCTGTTTCCACATTTTGGCAATTGTAAATTGAGCTTCAATAAACAGCCTAGTGCAAGTGTCCTTATGATAAAAGGATTTTTTTTTCTTCTGGGTAGATGCCCAGTATTGGGATTCCAGGATCAAATGGGTAGAAGTACATTTTTACAGGGTATAGAATTCTGGGTTAATTTTTTTTTCTGCATTGTTTTAAAGATGTTGCACCAATGTTTTCTTGATTACTCTGTCTCCAAAAGAAATATGCTGTTATTCTTATCTTTGTTCCTATCTGTGTAACGTCTTTTTTCCTCTTTCTGCTTTTAAGATCTTTTCTTCATCCCTTTTTAAAAGTAGTCTGACCATAATGTGCCCTGGTATAATTTTCTTCAATTTTTTGTACTTCAAGTTTGTTGGTTTATGATTCTATGGACTTGCAGTTTGCATCAACTTTTGGAATATTTTGGCCATTCTTTCTTCAAACATTTCTCTTTGTCTTTCTCTCCTTTCCTTCAGGAAAAATAATTACACATGTATTAGATAGCTTGTGGTAGTCCTATCACTTACTCAAGCTCTGTTCTTTTGTGTGATTTTTTTAAAATTTTTTTCTTTGTGTTTCATTCTGAATAGTTTCAACTGCTATGTCTTCAATTTCACTTTTCTTATATATGGCTACTAAGTGTATTTTCCACTTTAGACACTGTAGATTTTCCTTCTAAAACAGCAAAGTATAAATCTTGTATCTGGATATCTGAATCTTTGGTGATACCAGGCAAGTTTTCCTCAATAACAGACCATGGCCCTTTTTCTTTGTATAGTTCATGAATTAGGAACATTTTCTACGTTTTTATAATTTTTTATTTTATGTATGTGTGTAGGTATTTATTTATTTTTGAGACAGAGTCTCACTCTGCTGCTATGGGAGCTATGTGGCATCATAGCTCACAGCAATCTCAAACTCTGAGGCTCAAGAGATCTTCTTGCCTCAGCCTCCCAAGTAGTGAGACTATAGGCATTTACCATAACGCTGGCTAGTTTTTCTATTTTTGGTAGACTTGGGGTCTCGCTGTTGCTCAGGCTAGTGTCAACCTCCTTGAGCTTAGGTGATCCACGGTCCTCGGCCTCCAGAGTGCTAGGATTACAGGTGTGAGCCAAGGTGCCTGACCCAGTTTCAGCACTTTGGTTCACTTTCTTACCCCTCTCTAAGATTATTTTCCCCTTCTCCTATTGAGTACTACAGGGCTTAGGTGCCATAGATTTCTAGTTTCTTAACATTGAAATAGAAGTATCTCCCAATCTCCTAGAAAATTTTTACTTTAGATGGTCCTTACCATATTAAAGTTTAGCAAAAATGGAAGGAATTAAAGGTTGAAAAATGTTTTTTCAAAAACTCTCCTTTCTTTCAAAGAAACTTTCAAAAGTGATATCTCAGTACAATACAGAGGTATCTGAGTTCAGTTCAGAACAATTTTCTTCTGTTATTATGAGTGAAGTTTAATAACTTTTCATTTATGAGCCATATTTGTATTTTTTTATATCTTTCTTTTTCGTTAAGGTATAAGTTACATCCAATAAAATGTCCAGGTCTTAGGTATTCAGTTCAGTGAATTTTGATGATTGAATATATCTGTGTAACCATCAAAGAAAATAAGACCTAGAACATTTCCGTCATCCCAGAAAATGCTCTGGCTCCTTTCTATTCCGTACTCCCACACCTCCAGAAGCACCCGCCTTCTCATTCATAACAACATAGATTAGTTTTCCTTGTTCTTGGACTTGGTATAAACGAAACAGGCAGTAAGGCGTAGAAATAAAAAGATATGTTCATAAAGTAGAGAAGACTTGGGCTTGGCTATACCTATTGCAGAAAACATTTACTGTGTCATATTGTCTGTTCTTCTACCTATCAATTTGGTAAAATAAAAGGATTATTATGTTAATATTAATAGTCTGGGGAACTGGATTCAAACTCTAGTACTGTCAATCACTTAACTGTGTGAATCTAGGCAAGACATGTCATCAACCAAGTCCTCAGTTTCTTCTTCTGTATTGTATGTTTTACCTAATTGTGAAAGGATGCGGATATCAAGTGCTTCCTTAGCCCGCGATTCTTCTGTTTAAGATAACCTTTTCAGTGCTATTCAGTTTACTTCTTTCATTTCTGTCAATGTGCCTTTCATATTTTCTCAGAATATTTCATTAAGCAAGCAAGAATGGGTAAGGTAGATTTGGGACCTTGCTTGGTCTGCTTGATTATTTCCAAGCCCTCAGTTTGGAATCTGAGTATTTTGTCTACAGCACTAGTGTTAGTAGGATGGTGACATGGACTCTCCTGGCATAAGAATGTATTCATCTTACAATGATTTTTTTCTGAGATAAGTGTTAGTATAAAAGCCCCTGTGAGGCAGAAAATGTCCTTTGCTCTTCTTTCCACCTGCTGTAGTACGTTGGAGAAAGCAAGCTTCAATTAAATATACCTTATGCTTTCAAATACCATATCTTATTCAATGAAATGATTTATTAGGAATGTGTACTAAGGTACAATTTAATTTAAAATACTTGGCCTGTCAGAAAAATATTCAGGTAGAACCTACACACTTTTTTTAATCCTTAAAGAGTTAATTTAGGCTGGACGCAGTGGCTCATGCCTGTAATCCTAGCTCTCTGGGAGGCTGATGTGGGTGGAAATAGTTGTGGTGGGCACCTGTAATCCTAGCTACTCAAGCAGATGAGGGAAGAGGATCACTTGAGCCCAACAGTTTGAGGTTGCTGTGATCTGTGATGTCATAGCACTCCAGGAGACAAAGTGAGACTCTGTCTCAAACAAACAAAAAGAAGAGTTAATTTATTATTTTTAGTCTTGCTAGACACAGTACAATAGTAAGGTAATCAAACTACTTCTTGTCTGAAATCACTTTAATGAATCCTTTGTAAATAAATGAATAGTTTTGCCTTTCTTACATTTAGGTAGAAAGCATAAAATTTATTGTTAGATAATTTTTACATTATAATGAAGATGTTATTACTTAGCTCATCTACTCTCTCTCCACAAGACAAATAACAAACAGATCCATAACATACCTAGACTGGTAGGTTCAAGGTTCCTAGAACACAGTCATTGTTCTAAAACTGATTTTTATTTCACTGATAATAATAAGGCCTAATGTAAGCCCTTAATTTTTTCCCAGCTTGCTCTGAATGTCTTGTCCTAGTTCAGTGGTTCTCAACCTTCCTAATGCTGCGACCCTTTTAATACAGTTCCTCCTGTTGTGGTGACCCCCAACCATAAAATTATTTTCGTTGCTACTTCCTTACTGTAATTGTGCTACTGCTATGAATTGTAATGTAAATATCTGATATGCAGGAGGCCCCCAAAGGATTGCGACCTACAGGTTGAGAACCGCTGTTCTAGTTTATCTTCCTTCAAACCATCCTCTCCACTGATGAGCTAGTTTTCTGAAATGCAGTTTTTTTTATGTTATCCTACCTCTGATTAAAATTCTTTGGTGGCTATTTAGAATTGAATGCACATTTCTTAGCAAAACTTTAAAAGATAATAAAGCATCTGTGATGGTAGTAATTCTGCCAGAAGGAGTAACAAGGTCCTGAAGCTAATGGAACCAGGAGGAGTATTTAAGACAGCTTGAGGCAGCTTTTGCAGAGATGAGGACTACAATTGTTACATCAGGAATCAAAGTTGACAGTTAGACAAGAGGGCAGATGTAGTGGGTCATGCCTATAATCCTATAATCCCAGCACTTTGGGAGGCTGAGACAGGAGGATTGCTTGAACTCAGGAGTTTAAGGCCAGCCTAGATAATATAACAAGACTAACTCTCTAAAATAAATAAAAATCTAGAGAAGAACATTTCTAAAGTATATATATAAAAAAAAGAATATGCATAACAAGCAAAGAGTAGTTATATATAAGAAGTAGGACTCCCCTTTTATGTAGTAGTATGAGTGTATGTTCACGTGTATGTGTGCACAGAAACAGCTTGATGGCTTAAAAGAATTATTTTTTTTTTGAGACAGAGTCTCATGCTATTGCCCTGGGTAGAGTGCTGTGGTTTCATAGCTCACAGCAATGTCCAACCCTTGGGCTCAAATGATCCTCTTACCTCAGTTTTTTTTATTTTTAATAGAGATGAGTTCTTGTCTTTTGCTCAGCCTGGTCTCGAACTCATGAGTTCAAGCAATCCCCCCTCCTGGGCCTCTGAGAGTGCTAGGATTACAGGCCTGAGCCACCGTGCTTGGCCTGCTTAAAAGAATTATACCTAAAGAAGAAAAGATCTTCACAACTTGTTGCCTGCTAACATCTCCAACCCCTTTACTCACTACCCTATAACCAGTCTACATTTCCAGACCTGAATGTTTTCTTCCTTTCTCTCCTTTTCTTCTCTTTTACTCTCCTTTTGCAAGCACTATCCTCTCTTTCAAGACTCAGATTATTTCTTCTTGAAACTCTTCTTGCAACTGCCCTCCTCTTAGCCATGGCTCAGTTAATGGGTTTCATTCTGTGCTGTCTCAAAACCGACTTCCTACCTGCGCCATCAAGCTCATATACTCAGTATAGTCTGTCTCCAACACTAGGTATGAATTTCTTTCTTCTTCTTTTTTTTTTTTTGTAGAGACAGAGTCTCATTTTATCGCCTTTGACAGAGTGCTGTCACGTCACACAGCTCACAACAGCCTCCAACTCCTGGGCTTAGGCAATTCTCTTGCCTCAGCCTCCTGAGTAGCTGGGGCTACAGGCGCCTGCCACAATACCTGGCTATTTTTTTGTTTTGCAGTTCAGCCAAGACCAGGTTTGAACCCACCACCCTTGTTATATGGGGCCAGTGCCCTACTTGCTGAGCCACAGGCGCCACCCAGTATGAATTTCTTAAGGTTATGTTCTGTCTTGTTAATTTTTAAATCTCAAATCCTTATCATAGTGCTGGTGTATAAAAATCAACATATTACTATTGAACAGAGGAGTTTCAAGTTTCTGATCAGTTAATTAATTACACTGGTGGCTCAAACTGAAGTTTGTCACTCTCCTTCCTTTCTGATCCCATCTTTCATCTCTTGACTCCGCTTCCTTATACTCTTCCATACCAGTGTCCTCAGGCCATTTCAGTTTGTAAACCTGATAAAGTAAATTGCAGAGTTGTTTTTTATTGTATCACATGGTATTTTAAAAGAATTTATTATTGAAGCCATCTGACCCTATAATCTTTTCATAATTATCTAGGAAAAATTACGTATTAAGATGGGTTTCTATCTAGGATATATTCTTTATAATATTTCTGGTTTGCTTGTGCTCTCAGAAACAAAGTTAGAGCACACGTTTCTCTGGGGTAGAAACAAGGTAAAGACAACGGCCAGAAGTTCTGCATGGGTCGTGATCTGTGTTTTTAAAAATATAATTCTATTTCATCGTCTTTTCATTTCTTTAAATGATAAAAATTATATATGAAAACAAATTATTAGACATACATAAGACATAGCAAATTATAAACTTAGATATGCAGGCTATGTGATAGTTACACTGGTTTTCTTTTAATTACTTACTATATAGGCAACATAATACACGTGTCAATAGTTCTGGGTCTTCAAAACAAACAAAACCTAATTTAATTGGCTCTTAAAAACAAATGCAATGAAGTCATCTAAATTTGGACTCAGATGTGCAACTCTGGGCATGTTACTGGTCTAAATTTCTTCATCTGTGAAGTGGTGAAATAATGGCAACATTATGGAGTTGTGAACTTTGTTTTGAGCAAAAGCATGTAAGGTGCTTAGTTCAGTACCTATTGCATGGCAAACATTCAGGACAAAATTAACTATTATTTGATGTTACAAAATTTTTTTTTCCTCAAGAAGGTTAAATTTCCTTTATGTCCTGAAAGTAGGAAATTTATTCTTTGTTCATGTTGTTTTATAAATTAGTAGTGTCCTTCCCTCCCGAGTAGATGAAAACATATTATATTCACTCCTGTTAAAAAGGGGAGGTGTGCAACTCTGTCTTCTCAAATGCTCCCCTATCTCCCCCTTTCCAAATTCTCCTTTGGATTAGCTGGAGGGAAGGATGTCACAAAAGTTGCGTCACTTGGCACAGTCACACCATAGGCTACTATAATGCAAACATACCAGTGAGTCTAGTTTTTTCTGTTAGTGGCAAGAAGGCACATGTGCACCATGCTCACGATCTCTCTCCTCGGTGGAGGGAGAGGTTCAGTCTGTAGTCCTGTTTAGTCACCAGCTGCTCTCACTTTGGTCTTCCCACTTCCACAGTCCCAAGGTTAGGATATTGCTCGTGCTTGAAGATATCAGCTCGTTGCTCATCTGAACTGAAATAAACAAACATTTATTGACCATTTGTAGCAAATAGGGCAATCTTGTTTAATAGAGAACAAGTAAACAGAAATGATTCTGTTGCTGTTTGGCACAGAGCTTCTGCGGTATGAAAACGTGATGGCAAACTCTCCAGGGCATTCAGCTCTCAGCCATGGCACTCAGGGCAGATTACTGGTTGATGAAATATGAATATGAAAACACCTGACTCACAAATTATTTCCTAGAATAGTTAGCTGGGTGGAGGCTCACCAAGTTAATAACTAAACCCAACCCTCAAGTCTATTGGCAAAGCTTAATGACTCTGTATCCACCCAGAAAGATAAAGGAGGCTTTGATATCCTGTTCATTTAATTGGGAAGAGGAAAATGACTCATTAGGTACTTGGGACACTGAACAAGTGGCCCTCACTGGAAATATTTTGAAAGGTGAGATGAAGTACTAAAGCAGTCTTTCGGATAGTACATCACATCAGGCCTGAGGCAAACGATGATTCAAGAAACAAGATTTACAAAAGAGAAAAACATGGGGCAGAGCGAATAATTTCACATTATGAACCTATGAGTCAAGGGTTATGCGCACTTAGAAGATGAAAAATTAAAACCTCCACAACTTTGAAACATTTTCTGTTTACCTATTTATTTAACCATAATTTTCAATGACGTAAGGTATGTAAAGTGTCTATCCCAGTACCTGGCTGGCAAATAGTGTCACTAAATGTATGTTAATTCCCTTTAACTCTGATCTTTGCTTTTCTCGGGTTTGTTTGTTCAAGAGAAAAAGTTCTTGAAGATGACACATCTATATGGTTTCATGCAAATTCATAGTAGTATTAGCGTCTAGAGTCTAGCATTCACTGTTGGTTTTGCTATTAATAATAACAAAGTATGACAGAAAATTTAGTCATCTGTATCAAATTTATGCCATTTGGTTCAGAAATTATTTGAGGGGAACATTTTGAAATGAAGGCTGTTAGCTTACCTCGGTATACTCATGACTTTGCCAAAACAAACTATACATGGTAAAATTATAAATTTTAAAAAATATCACTGGTAACTGCACTTAAGTTACTCATTTTTGATTGTTAAAGTACTTCTGTTGATGTTTTAAATTTGATTTGTTTTGGTTCTTTCTCTGTAAGAAGAAATGATGCTTGAAAATGTTAGCAAATTAGAGCAACTTTTCAACTCCTCCACAATAAATTATTCCTCAGGCTAAAAGAAAGTAATTCTACAAGTGCCATTGAAAGTCATTTTATTCAGAATCAGTGTGACAAACATGGTCACACATAAAATCAAATATTTATGAAAAATGAACAATCTAAAATATTTGGGGGCCTGTTTTTCAACTCCTCTTGTGATCTGTTTCATGTTTATTTAAAGTGCATATGTGATCATTTCTATATTTAGCACTTCATTAAATTTAAGTGTATTAGATAACATCAAAATAATTTTTGGCTAGCAACATTTAATCATGAATTTCTCACACGATGATGTTTTACTGAAGTAAGCATTTTTCTTTCTAGAATATGCTAATATTACTGTCTCCTAGAACAAAATATCGATTAAAATATCACGAGGGTCTTCCGGACGGATCATAGAATTTTGATAGGCTGCATTTTAGCTCTTTGGAGACACCACCTTCCTATTTCACACACTTCTGCTGTCTGCTCCAACACACACCCTCAATAGATACAACCTTGTTGTTGGGCCAGTCTGTCTACAGACAGGATGTAGCTTGTAAGAAAGAGAAGCGCTGGTGTGCCAGGAAGATTACAGCTGCCAGCTGAGTGGCCAGTCTGCTACTTCCCTTTGCTTCGCTACCAAGTATGTGCATGTCTCGGAACTAGGCCACCGTAACTCAGAAGCAGGGGAAGCTGCGACTGACACCAACCTCTTTGTAAGGAGAAGAGGAGAATACAGGATGCAGGATGATTGAAGGGGAAGGTGTGCTCCTGAGAAGAGAAAGAAAGAATGGTCTGAAGATTTCAAATACTTGTAACTGAGTCTACTTCCCTAGGGCCAGTGTACGTGTGTATATGAGCGCATGTGTGAATGTGTGTGCAGGAAGGAACTAGCATTGTGAAATAACCCCGAACACAACTGGTCAGCCTGCTTCCTTTTGAAAAACAGAAATCAACAACAATCCAAAAAACCCTACTTTGAATAATCTCGCAACAGGAAATAACAGAATGGAAACTGGGGAATTGTGATGTGGAAAAATTTGAGAAATTAGTACAATAGAGATTGCATAATTAACATAGTGTATATAATTGAAATTGAGAATAAATATAAAAGGAATTTTAGACACCCAGATTAGTTTGCTAGGCATCAAGTGAGATAATGAAATAAGAGTCAACCGTTTGCTAGTGCCAATGGATCAATATATTTTTCCAATGGATCAATATATTTTTACTACTCTCCTCTTCAATTATAATTGTGATCTGTATTCTCTTTGCATTGTAGCTTCTTAAATTCAAATAATACCAGTAAAGAACTGACAACGGATTGATTGTATAGGTTTAAAAAAAGTGTTAGTAATTAAAAGAAATCTACAAATAAAGATGAATATGTTGTGATATAATAAAAAGGCATATGAGTCAGAGTTAAGTCAAATTACAACACATTTCTTATTTTTAGAAGTAGAGCTGCTACATGTGACTAGTAATTAGAAAGCTATTGGTTTATTGTGATATAATATCTACTAAGAACATAATCCATAAAATGATTTCTACCTCATTGAACTTAGATCGTTATCGGAAGAAGATACTGAAGTAATATACTGTGATGGAGAGTGTTAAGGCATTGTGTTCTTTCCTATCAATTCTAGCTAATTTATTATCTTTATAGTCTATCTCATATTAAGACCACTATTTCCCTTTTCTCCTTTTAGACACACAATACCTGTTTGTCTTAGCATGATTTTTTTTTTTGAGTGAACTTTGACCATTTTTTATTGATTCGAGGAAGAATGTCAAAGAAAGGAAAAAGTGAGGCAAAGGGATTTGAAGCCATGCCACTGCCGCTGAAAAAAAATGCATTGATTTTCTAGTTTTGCCTGCTGGGAAGCCTGCTAATTGTCATTTGTATTGTCCTTCCATAGTTAGTGGAGGCATATGAGAATCTAGGGAGTTAGTGGCAGCTCCTTGGAGACTCATTGTTTAGAGCTTGTTTATTCTGAAAAATTTGCCTTACAAATTTTATTTATAAAATGCACCTCACTATTACTATATTAATTCTTTTACTTATCACTTGATTCTTCATTCTCACTTCCTGTGTTTGCCTTGATTTGAGTCATTATTCTTCGGTAAGTCATCTTCACTAACCCCTTTCCTAAACATATGGTTGATATTGACAACTGACCCCTTGGAAAGGGTGAAAGTAATGATACTATTAGGGAGCTTTACTTTTAATTGTATAGTGTTGCTTTGTGAATAATTATTAAGATATTTAATCAGTTATATCTATGAAATGATCATTGAAGAGATTGCCTAAATCTACTCAAAACAACTTAGAGAAAACTACTTAATGTCAAAGTTGAGCAAAAATTCATTTATCTACACAAACTACTTGCAACAATTAATTCTAAAATGTCTATATGCTAGTAGAGCATTGTATGGGAATTTCAAACCATATAAAGTTGGAGAGTAATAAAAATCTAGACTTTTATACTAAGTATGAAAACTCAGGTATGAGATGATATTTCTTTGACTAAGCCTTGTACTTTATAGAACTTGTTCTATAATCAGTTATGTAATCTTTTTAGAGTAGCTGAAAGAAAGGATATTAAAACAATGATCTTTCAACCTTGCTTTTCTTTTCCAATAACTGGCTTGCCCATTAATCAGCATATTCAAGCTTCCTTCTCATTAGTTTTAAAAAATTCTAGGAAATACTTTCCATAGTATGCTGTAAGAGATTTTATTATTGGATTAAAAACTTCTCAGCAAACAATAGGGGCATTAGGCAGGGTCCAGGTATTGTGTCTTTTATACCAATGCTACACTTTAGGTAACTCCTGAAATGTACTACATTTAATTATTTTCTACTTTGTGTTATGGCAAAAATTGCCATGTTAAAAATTTTTCAGGCCACATCTTACCTCAAATTCTTTATCCTGGGCCACTCTGCTATCTTGTTTCTATATTCAGGACATTGGAAAAGTTGCTGGAGAAAAAAGAAAAAGCAGTTCTTATTTTTCATTAAATGTTTACTGAGCCCTCTATATGGCTTTAAAAAGGGGTTTCTTTTGTTTGTTTTTTGTTTTGGCAGAGGTGCAGGTGGGGGACACTTCTGGCTATTTTTCTATCATTAGTTATCTACTTCTGATCCTCATTGCCACACTGACTTCTTGTATTTAGCCGCAGGTGGCTTTTCTCTTACCTTATAGAACAAATCAAAAGCACCATTTGGGAACTCTTTCAACTTTACCAATTACAAGCTACAAACTTACCTGCTTGCACATGCACCCTTATAGTTTTTTTGCTCAGTAGAAGCAGTGTGCTCCTCTTGATAAAGGCCAACCCTGACTACAGAATCTCTGAGGTCCTTGTGCCTTTGAGCCATCATTTGTCCTCTCCTTCATCTTTCTTTTCCTCTGGTGTCTTGTCACAAGCCTTAGTCTTCTGCCCAGCTCATAAATGAGGATGGTCCACAGTTCAGTTCTCACTCTTCTTTTTCTTCTCTCATGGCATACATAATGAAGGACAACTTATTTATGTCCATGGCTTCAACCCTCACATGAAATCCATGTACATCTGCTTCTAGTCCTGACCACTTTGAACTCCAGGTGCCTACGGGACCTCTCTGCCTATCTTCTCAAAGACACTTCAATCCTATGAAGATCATGAATGATGATATTGAGTTAAATAATGATCTTCAGTTAAAATGAATCCATTATAACTGAGAATCTTTTAAAACAATCTTATTTTCTGCGTTGTTAGTAAATGGTGCTATTAAGTCATTAAATCTGAACTGATCTGTTTTGAATCAGAAGTTTCATTGATTACATTGTTTCAAAGAAGAAGCAGTACAATTAATCAAAGTGTCTAAACTATCTATATAGTTTTGCCTTCCTAATGGTAGCTTGTTTATGCCAGCAGCACAGAAGTCTGGAGAATGAGCGGCAATGAAGTCTTGAAAGGCATTTCCCCCAGCTTATTGAAAATTGACTATTTCTCCTCGCAAGAAGTGGCCCAAAGATGGAAGAAGTGGTAGAAGTGGTACCAGTTGGTCCATGGTCTCGTGAATATGAGGGATGACAGAGAGTTTCAAGCATCGCTTCTGTAGTTACGAGCAGCGTTGTTTTTCGACATGTGGTCAAGCATTGTCTTGCAAGAGGATGGGTCTGTCTCTATTGACCAATCTTGGCTCCTTGATCGAAAGCATCCTCGTCATTTTGTCCAGTTGATTCCAGTAGACATCCTGTATAATCAAATGATCAGGTTTCATGAATCCATAGTGGATAATACCAGTGCTCAACCATCAGATAGATACCATTAGCCTTTTTTGATGAATATTCGGTTTTGGACTGTGTTTTTGATACTTTATCTAATCATTGTGCTGAACATTTTCAGTTGTCAAAAAGAATCCATTTTTCATCACACATAACAATATGGTATAGAAGTGGTTCACCTTTATGTTGTGACAGCAAAGAAAGGCAAGCTTCAAGACAAAGTATCTTCTGATGCTCATTTAATTCACACAGAACCCATCTATCCAGCTTCTTTATCTTGCTGATTTGTTTCAAATGGCACAACATTGTTGGGATAGTAATGTCAAACCTTAGTGCTAATTCACTCATAGGTGCAGACGGATTCACTTCCATTACAGCTTTCAGCTCATCGTTATCCACCTTGGTCAATGGACACCTATGTAGCGCTTTTTCAAGATTTAAGTCACCAGAACAGAACTTCTCAAACCATCGATGTACCGTGTGTTCATTAACTACATCTTTCCCAAACATTTCCTAAATATATCCAGTTGTTTGCACTGCATTGGTTCCAGTGTGGAAGTTATATTAGAAAATAACACGAATTTCTTACTTACCTGTGGTTTCACAAAAATTGCTCTAAAATTTTTTGAAAGATAATCCCTAGCAAAAACCTACATTTGAAAGAAAGAGGATGGACCTTCACAATAAAGATAAAACAAGAGGGGTCAAAGTGAAATGTCAGAGATATCAATTGTCAAGTTTAGTACTTACAGGAATCAGACATTTCATACTTAGTGACCTAAGTGTCAGATCCTGAAACCGAGGAAACATCATCTCTTCCCTCTCTTTCCCTCCACCACCTTCAGAGAATTACCAAGCTCTGCTGAATTTAGTAATAATTAATTGTGCTGAATATGGGCAAGGCATCTTACAATGTATTATCTTAGTCTTCACAGTCACTATATTATGTGAGTGGGTATTTTTATCTCTATCTTAAAGTTGGGGAAAATGAGGCACAAAGAGGCAAAAGGTAACACTCACACAGGTAATAAAGGGTAGAAATGGGATCTAAACCAAAGCAGATTAACTAACTAATAACATCAGAATCTTAACTACCACCCTGCACTGAGCTTATAGAATGCCAGGATCCTAAATCTCTCTTCAAATCATTTCTTTCTATTTTTTCCACCCTCATTTTGGTAGACCTGGTTCATGGGCTCCTTATTTCTTGCCTGTCTAACTTTTTAACAACCTGCAGCCCCTAATTCATTTTCCAAGATATGTCTTGCTAATTAGTCCTCAAATTTTGTGGGGCAGTGGCTGAATCTTTGTTTTAGGATATTTGTATTCAGTTATATATTTGAATTTTTTCTGTTCCCCAATTTTTTTTCTTCCATAATAGTAATTGTTTGTTGTCCATATTTACCATCTTCTTTCCTATCTCTTTGTTCTTTTTCATTTCGTTTTATGTTATTTCCTGAAGCCTATCCTCTGTTGCAGACTATTTTTATCCATATTTGTTGTACTTTCTGTTGATTCTAATGATATTTCATCTCTATAATAGTTTCATTTTATTCTTCTATTGACCCTTGAGCTCCATAGACACAGTTTTCATTTCCTATTTGTTCTTCATCTTTTTTATTTGATCTCTTGTTAGTCTCCTAGATTCATTTTTTACAGAAAGCCAACTTGCCTTTAGTTTGTCTGAGTTTTGAGTCAACAATTTGTTTGAAATTAGCCTTTTTTCTAGTAATAGGATCTGAAATTTCTGTTTTTTATTTACCTTTATTTCCTTTCTTTTCCTCTATATTTTTCTTAAGGATCTGAATAATATAGGAATTTTACTCCAGGTATTTGCTCCAAATAAATTTTTGCACTCATGATCAAGACACACGTCTAAGGATTTTTGTAGCATAATCCTTTGGGAAAAAAATAAACAAAAACAAATGAAATTGGAAACAACCTCAGATTCCTTCTTGAGTACAAGAATGAATATTTTAGGATTTATAGTCAGTGTAAAAAAATTAAAATGAATAAAATTAAGATACAGTTATTGGCTTGGTGACTCTAAAATATATAATGCTGAATGGAAAAAAGTTATTGAAGAATACTACTACAAGATTTCATTAATATAAAGCTTAAAAACCTGTAAAACTAAGCAATATGCATGATTTTATATACCACATGCCCGTGGTAAAACTGCAAAAAAGAGCATGGAGTGATGGTCACAAAATTCAGTAAAGTTTTTCCTCTTCTAGGGGAGAAATGGAAACAAAGGTCTTGGTTATTTTCTATTAAACTGTGTGGTGGGTACATGGGTGTTTGTTTTATTCTTCTTATTCGAACTACCTATAACTTATATTTCCTTGTTTGTAGAATATATTTTATCTAAGTCAATCTAATTAATTTAAAAGAAGCATATTAATGTTAGGTTCCTTTTCTTGCTTCAGGAAATAAATGACAGGAAATGGTGAACATTTTAGGAGTCATTTGCATGGGAGCAGATGGATACTAAATCTGAGAGTAAATTGTTTTTATTTCAAGTTTCTTATTATTTTATAACTTAAGACAAATAATACAATACACGTAGATATACCATCTAAAACAGTCTTATTCAAGTGTCAAAAGAGTGCTAATCAATTTAAACAATGAAATTGTAAACTATAGTCATGGATTATAGTTTCAACCTCTACTATATTGGTTAAAGTTTTAGTTTAGTCTCTAGGTTAAACACTTGCAGATTGCAAAAAGTCGAGTGCTATTCTCAAAGTGGCAAAATGACAAATTTTGTTCTTATAAAACTCAGAAAATCACTCATCTTCCCTTTACTACATGTATAATTTCTTCATATGTGTTTGGGAACCATAGAAACCATGGCTGAAAACATTGGCTTCTTCCAGACGCCAACACAACTATTTTTAAAACTATGATGATTTTGCATATAATGAGCTCTGAACTAGTGAGTCATATGGAATTCGGTTGATGACCTATTTAGTATTGAATGGATCCTGGCAACCTCTTATCAAATGCCTTCCAGTTAAACACCAGAACAGCTCCTGGGTGTATCTTCTGGGTCAGCACACAAATAAATATTTATATAAACCTGCTGCACAGCTGTGTTCCAGCATTTCAGTAGTGTACATGGAGAGACAACTCAAACATCTATAATAGCAATGTCTAGTCATGCTTGGGGGCTCAAACTACTCAATATATTTGTTAAAGGCATCTTAAAAACTTTGTCGTGAAACATATACATTTTATACATGCACAAAATACAAACATAGGCATGATTATTTAAAAAGAAACACCAGTGTAACCACCACACAGGACAAGAAGTGAAATCCGCCAGCATCCCAGTCGCTCCAGGCTTTCCTTGTGGCAACCCCTTCCAAAACCTTCAGAAGGAATCACTATGCCAGTGTTCCCATTAATTAATTCTTGGCTTTGCTTTATCGTTTTGCCTCCTAACTATGCATTCCCAAACAATACGGTTTAGCGGTTCCTGATGGAAACTCCTACACACCACAATGGAATCATGGTGTTTATGTTACTGGGTTTTGCTCCTTTCGCTCAACATTGTACATGGTATTCCATTCTGCCTCAATTCATCTAAGTAATCATGTAGCTATCTTTCCTCAGCTCCTGAATCTTTCTTACATCATCTAGCTGCCCTGTAATTTCTACAGCACTTTAGGGGTGGGAGGTACCAATAATTCTACTTTGGCATGCATGTAATTGTAATCAGCCCGGCCCTTCCACCCCATAGTAATACTTGGAAAAATTATAGCATGTAGGGAATATCTGCCATGTGGTAGGAGTGCAAGAAGCAGTCTGTTCATGTAAGATTGCCATATTAAAGGTAATCCTGCCTACTATGTAAGTTTAGGATACTCTTTACGGATAAGAATTTGAAATTCAGAAAGATAAAGGAAATTGAGAGGATAGCCTTTCTGAGGTTTAGTTATCAGTAGCACAAATCTTGTTTTCTTCTTTTTTTTTTTTTGCAGTTTTTGGCCGGGGCTGGGTTTGAACCCACCACCTCCAGTATACGGGACTGGCGCCCTATTCCGTTGAGCCACAGGTGCCACCCCATATTCTTTTTTTACTATTTTGTGCCTGTTAAGAGGGTAAACGAGTAAACTTCCATCTCACCAAGCTCTCGGTGTTTTGCAATGTTCCACTGGTGCTTGCACAGAGAAACCGAAACTCAGAAAGATGAAGGTAACAGCCTTAAAGTAAAAGCCTTTCTCCTGTTATTCACCCGGGGCTAACTTCTTTCTCTCCGTGGTATCCACAGAATACTGTGTGTAAACTTCTTTTCCAGGGAGTCATGGAGAGGTGCCTCCCCTGTTGTAGGAACCAGCAGGAAGGCAGTCTCGACAATACGTGTGTAAGGGTGGAAGGAGCGCAGAACTAAGGTCGGCTGTGTCGGTTCTACGTTTGATTGTCATTCTCTGCTTATGTGACCTTGCATTAAAAATTTTATCCTGACTGGGGCTCAGTTTCATCACGTGAGGGCATTGGTCGGTAATTTTCAAACTGAAGTTCATCTTGAGTTTGGTTTTAAGAGCAGGTTTCAGAGCCTCATTGAAACTTTTTAGCCTGGGAATCTGTATGTGTAACAAGCTTCCGAGAGATTCTCATGCTCACAGTGAGTGAGAACCAGAGAGGCAGGCAATGGCCCACGTTGTCTCCGATTTTAAAATTCTGGGGTAGAATTTAAACTTCTGGAAATTTAGTATCTTTCATTAGAGCTATATGCCTAGTTATTTCAAAGTTCCCTGAGTTTTGTTAACAAAAATAAACATGAAGTCTGGTAATGTGATGCTTTCAGATTTGTTTTTATTTTGTAGAATTGGGTTGGCTATTCAGGTTTTTTTTTTTTTTTTTTTCTGGTTCCATATGAATTAAAGAACTATTTTTCCAAGTTCTCGAAAGCAGGATACTGGTGTTTTAATGGGGACTGCATGAAACCTGTAGATCTCTTTGGGTAGTGTAGACATTTTATCTATATTGATTCTTCCCAGCCATGAGCATGGTATGTTCTGCTATTTCTTTTCTCAGAGTTTCATAGTTCTCTTTCAACTACAACTCCGACTCTACCTTACAAACGCAAACACCGTAACCTAATCATACATACCCTCATCATAACCTGAAATAAAAAAATTAGCAATTCAAGAAAACAACAACAACATCAACACAAAGTCATTAAAATTCAAGATGCTAAATAAACGCTGATTATCATTGCTATGAATAAACACAATAAGTCTAGGGTGCTAGGTATCAAAATAGCTTGGAATTGTTTGACGTTAATAAACTAAATGCAAAATTACTGCCCTGGCAGAATTGTATCCATATCATTAAAACTATTAAGACGGTGTAGCAGGAAAAATTGGCATAGTCTCTGTGCAGGACACAGCAGCGTGGATGTGACTAACAATGGGTAATATATAGGGTGGCATGCAGCCTTATTAGGAAAGCTAAGAAGTTGTTTACACTCTCAAAACAACTTCAAGTGTCAGCTCATTTAATTATAAAATACGCTAAATATACCATCCAACCCTGAACAGATTGGAGACAGTCTGTTGTCTGATTTATTTTTACTTTGATGTTACATTCCTTACACATTTTTCAAATTCTTTAGTGACTATTAGGGGAAAAAAACTCCTTATAATATTTAATACTTTCCTGAGGATATTCTTTATATTCAGAGAAATTGGAGTCACCCAATTAATTGCTCTCACTCTTTGTATTTTCTTTTTCACAGGAATGACCAACCTCAAATTTTACAACTGACCTGTCTTTTTTCACCAATATGCTCTGGAGAGAGTCTCCAACCCCAGGAGTATGTGTAATTCCTAAAAGCTCCCTAGGGATTTTCCTCTAGTACATGAATTGCAAAGCTGGGTTCAAAACCTGTAGTAGGTTAGAAACCTTAGTATGGGAGTTAATATCCTGCTGTATAAACAAGACATTGCTCTTTGAAGTAAACAGGGAACTTTGACATCACAAGTATGTAAATGAGTGGTTAGGAATAATATAATATCCCAAATTATATGCTATAGATCTTTACATTAATATAGATATTCTTTTCTTTTTTAATTTCAGATTAATGTGAGGTTGTGAATGATTAGGTTACATTGTTTGCATTTGTTAGGTAGAGTCCCTGTTGTAGTTGTGCTCCTCACCCAGGAGGTGTGCCATCTATTCTTACATTGGACCCATTAGGTGAGAGCACACCCATCCCCATTCTTCTTCCTCCTCCTACCTTTTTACTCCCTTCCCCCAACTTGAATGTAATTGACTTTTCCTCCTGTGTGGGCGTGTAGTTGTTCATCTACTGGCTTCATGTTGCTATTGAATACCTTGGATACTTGCTTTTTCATTCTTGTGATACTTTACTAAGGAGAATGTTCTCCCACACAATCCAGGTTAATACAAATATCTAAAGCCTCCATCTTTTTATGGCTGAATAGTATTCCATGGTATACATATACCACAGTTTATTAATATATTTATGGGTTCATGGGCACTTGGATTGGTTCCACATCTTGGCAATTGTAAATTGAGCTGCAACAAACAATCTAGTGCAAATGTCCTTATGATAAAATGACTTTTTCTTCTCCTGGGTACATACCTAGTAATGGGATTGTGGGATCAAATGGAAGGTGTATTTTGAGTTCTTTGAGAATTCTCCATACTTCTTTTCAAAGGGGCTGTATTAATTTGCAATTCCACCAACAATGTAAAAGTGTACCCTTCTTGTTTTCTTAACCAGTTTCCTCTTATCTCCTTTCTCCCTTCTTTCTAGCCCAGCAAAAATATAAAATAGATAAAATTGTTTAGTTATAATTCCTACTTTGTCCACTACCTTTTTTTAATATAAGACTTGGAACTTGATTCTTGAGGGAAAGGTGAAGTTGATTAGAAAAGGCAGACATTCTGCCAGTCAGCAGGAAGAGAAGGAACGTAAGGACAGCAGAAAGTACATTGTGATTGAAGGAGGGAAAAGGCGGTTGGAGGACGTCTAGGGAGAACCCATCCTGGGTGCGGTCGGATGTCAGACTGAAGAGGGAAGAGAGTGAAAGAGGAAACTTTGAAGTGCTTTGAGGGGCAGAATCACAAGAGGCAACCTATGTTCTAGAAGATTTGTCTGGTGGTGAGATGGAGGATGAGTGGAAAGAAGCAAGGAGGATGGGTGTGAGGATGAAGACAGATCAGAGTCAAACAAGGACATCTAGACAGCCACTGAGCAACCAAAGGAAAGGTAGCAAGTGTCCGTGCTGAGAAGAATTTGAATAAAGTATCAATAGGGTGTATTTCTCATCGGATTGAAGGAATAAAGGAGATGGCACATAATTGTGTTCTATTTATAAATGACTGACTGGGCAGTAGGTTTGTTTACCTCAGCGTCACTACAAACACATGAGTGTTCATTGCACGATGGTGTTAGGATGATTATGTCACCAGGAGACCACTTATGGGACCTTATGGTCATGTATGCAGTTCATCTCTTATGACCAAAATGTTACATGGCTCATGACTGTAATTACAAAGGTATTCACTGTGATCACAAAGTCTCTGACTGATCTTTCTCCCTGTTCCCTTCAGGAACTGTGAAGAATGCTTAGCTGGGTCCCTACATGAGGCTTGGTTATATTTCTATGCCACAACCAGCTACAGCCTTCAGGCCTCCATGTTTCCAAAAAGATGAAGCTCCAATTTGTAATTCTGTCACCCACATATTGGTGGAATTGCATATCTGTCACCGGGTGAGAGAGCCACCATCATTTCTTGCCTGAAGTCTAGTATCTGGCAGGTCTTCTGAGGTCCACCCTTGCCTTCTGACAGTCCCAGGGAAGAGTTCATGTTTCAGGTTGAGGCTGGAGGCAGACTGTGGGCAAAATATCGTCAGTCCATTTTCTTTTAAGGCCTTCTTCACCTGAGTGTGTGAGGCTCAGTCACATTATGGAGGATAATTTACTTTACTCTGAATCTACTGATTTAAATGATAACAATATCTAAACAATCCCTGCACAGAAGCCTCCAGACTAATGTTTGGCTAGATACCGGGCTCCAAGGCCTAGCCAGGTCAGCTTACACAAGGAAACGGTACATTCCTCACTCTCAGTTTATCTGGCTCCTCCATTCATTTGGGATCTACTGAGAGAGCTGTTGTTTAGGTAGCCAAAGGTTGCTGGTAGTTTGTGCTTAATATTGTGTTGCTTTTATTTTTTTCTGCACCGGCAGATAGAGAAGCTAGTAACAAGCTTACTGGATTATTAGTTACTAACTTCTTCCTACCTTATCTTACCCAGTCCTTTCTCATCAATACCTTATTATACTTTTCATAGCCATGAACTCAACTCACAATCTCTGCACTGATTTTGATACACATTACCTTTTGAAAGAATAGAAACTGTAAAAATACACATAAGAAAAACTTTAGCTTTGAAAAATACATTCAAAATGATTTCACAAAAAGCTAATCTGAGATTTAAAAACAGCAACAACAAAAAAGTATTTTGGACATGATTGGAAAGCAGGCATTCATTTTATACTCTTCCATTTGCTATCCAAGTTTGCAATAATAAACTTTGAATTTTATATTCTGAAGTGCTGCTTACCCCATTGTTATTCTTGAAAATTGCCTTTACTACATATCTAAGAGCAATTGTTGGTTGGTTATAAACTCTTTCGATTGTAGCCTAGAGGAGGCTAAGGTCATGGGTTCAATTCTCACATAGTCCAATTAGCTCCATTTGCTTTGGGGCCTTCAGCCCCACTCCTAGACTGTCTTTAACCATCATGAAAATGCATATATTATACCCAAGGGCACTGTCTAAAAGGATAGGTAAGTGTGTGCAAATCTGTAGTTATTAATGGAAAATCAGTCGGAAGCCCATATACCCTATTAATAGTGATTCAGTGATGTCCACAAAAGCAACTAAAAAAAAATGCTTTTTAATTAATTACCTGTATTTTTCACCTCAAAAACAGAACAAAGGAAAAATTCCAAGGGAAATCTCCTTTTATATTCTTTCTCCTAGACATTCTGAAAATTTCTTTAGCATTTTATGTATTTTTTCAGAGACAACTTTTTTTTTTTTTAATTTTAGCATCAAAATGTTCTCTCAAATTTTCCTTCCAGACACCTTCAGTGAGGTAGGAGAGATGTCTAGAAAGCACATGGAAATACATATGATTTTATCTTGTGCTTCTAGAACATTTTAGATTAGGTCATGATTTTGGAAAGCTTTGTGATATCTGGCACACAACAGAGTGAATTTCTCACTATTCTTTTTTCTTATCTTTTTTTGGTACAATGTTTAGAAAGTGTAATTCGCATTCTGATAAGTGGTTGGGAAGTTTTTGGTTTAATGTTAGAAATTTCAGTTATGTGTTGAGTAACTTAGAGTGTTTGAATGGGTGATTAAGAAACAGCAAGACGGATGATTATGTGATAAATCAGTTTCAGGTTGTGCTTTCACAGCAGTTCTTAGAAAAGGTCCCCTGTCATTTGTTATCTCTTATTTGTCCTCTGCTAATTCATTGCAATGGAGGCCTCATGGACTGTAAAGGTTTGAAGTAAGGCTTTCTTCAGTGCCACAGCTTCAGCTACGCTCTTACCAACTTTCTGGCAGGGACATCTTTTCAGATTTTGCCAAGATTAGATGAGAAAGAGCCAAGGACTATTTTTTGTTGAAAACTGAATTGTAAGGGAATCCAACATTCTCTAATTAATCCATTTTGCCCATTTGGCAGAATTTAGATAGATCTTACCTCTTCTCAGATCAATGAAACACCTGATGGTGGGGACTTGCAAATATTTTGGTTAGAATTTGGTAGCACGAATTTGTAAACCTTTAGCCACGAATTCCATAGGTTCTTGGGTTGGCGAAGTGGATAACATCACACCCTTGCCTTAGTATAGCTTTTTACAATGCAGCTTGTATTTATATTTTTTTGTTTTCAAGTCTCTGCTCACATTTTTTTAAACATAAACGTATGTTTAATTATATAATTTGTGAGTATGCTCTTGTTGTAAAAAAAAAGTCAGAGGTTATAGATAAAGTCCACGTTCCCTCAAACCACTCACATCCCCTAGTGACATTTCCAGAGTTAATTGCAGCAATTAGGCATTCACACATAATATGTATACATGGTATACATATAAATGTATCATATTGTTGTTTCTATTTTATTTATTTATTTATTTATTTATTTAGAGACAGAGTCTCACTCTGTGGCCCTGGGTAAAATGCCATGGCATCATAGCTCGCAGCTACCTCAACTTAGACTCCCCAGTAGCTGGGACTGTTGTACCACCACACCAGGTTAGTTTTTCTACTTTTTTAGTAGAGAGCCCATCTTGGGTCTTGCTCTTGCTCAGGCGGGTCTTGAACTCCTGAGCTCCATGGATCCACCCACCTCAGGCACCCTGAGTGTTAGGATTATAGGAGTGAGCCACTGCACCCAGCCTATTGTTTGTATTTTAGATCTTTAGTTCCCAGACTATTACTTGAGTTTTGCTACACTTAGTTGTATTTATCTGTGGACTTTGCCACATTCTGGACTCATTTTCCTTATCAGGTTCCCACACACGTCTAGTGATAACCCTTCACATTTTCTTTTCTATTTTGCCTCACAATATAGCACAAGGTGATAACGTACTTGTAATTCTCATGAACCATGTCTTATCACCAAACATATTGTAATCTCAGTTAGAAAATTGGTGATGGTTCAAATAAAACTGGCCAGAAAAAAAAAAAAAGTCTTTTCTTGTGGTTTCCACTCTCAGTTTGGTGGCCACTGTGGGAAGTTTTTAGTGGCATGGACTACCAGTTAGGGGTTTTTGGAAAAAGGAGTAATAATTTTTAAACGTCTTTCCTTTCCTAGATTCACAGAGCATTTTATGATCTTGATAGTCTTAAATTACCTAGAAAGATTCATACTTTGTGCTAGAATCTTCATTTCATTGAAATGGAAGTTAGGTCAGTAGGTCAACAATATCTACCAGTGGCCACTTCACAGCCAGGGATCGCAGTAGAGTAGCCTTGTTCCTAATGAGAGTTAAGTGGGATGCACACCGTGGCTCAGGCCTGTAATCCCAGCACTCTGGGGGCTGAGGCGGGTGGATTGACTGAGCTCAGGAGTTCTAGACCAGCCTGAGTAAGAGCTAGATCTGTCTCTAGTAACAAATAGCTGGGCATTGTGGGGCCTATATTCTCAGCTGCTAGGGAAGCTGAGGCAGGAGGATCGATTCACCACAGCATTCTAGCCTGGGGCAACAGAGTGGACTCTGTCTCAAAAAAATAAAAAAATAAAAGTTAAGTGAAATTTGAGTACTTGTAAACGGCATTTTATGTTAAATGGAATAAGGGAGTGTCTTAACCAGGAATTCCCATTGCAAGACACCCCCTACCCAAACCATTAGATTGTTGAATTCTGAGTCTGCTGAATTTCTGTTCCCCATAACTCCAGCATGTACTTTGCTTTTCTCATATTGGTATGGTTTTGAGCTTTCTCTCCGTGACTTGTTAGTTCCAGAACCTAACACAGGTGGGCTCTCTTTGTCTTTGTTCCATCAATCCTTTAATCTACCCACAAACTAGCCAGTCATGGGCAATCCTGGTTCAATCATGTGTGTCTTGGGGGTAGGGAATAAAAACATGGTGCAAACACAGAGGTCTGGGCTGGTTCCTTGGGTGAGATTACAGGTAAAGGTAGTTTTCAGAGACAGCTGTGGGTGGGAAAGGTACCCCCAGATACATCTGCCACTAGGAACACATTCAACCATTTAAATGAAAACTCCTTTGATAAACATGGTAAAATAGTTGATTTCCCCCCCACCAAGAACAAGAATATCTCTTTCCTTCTGTGCATAGCACATAAACTAAGTACCATTACCAGCAGAGGCATGACGTGACTAAACTTGTTAGAATGTGCAAGGCAATGGTAAAATTCTCCACGGGGGTGAGATGGGGGGAGAGGGAGAAGGGAAACCGTTTTTCTTTTAATTCATTTTACAATCATGTTATGAAATGTAGAATTTCTCTTCTGTTTTACAAAAACAGAGATATGAATTACAATATACCTGATTCCATGAGTTTATCACCAGGTTTAAAGGATACTCCAGCAAATTCTCCTGGTTCTATTTCTACATATATCCTGAATGTGACCACTTCTCGCCACGTGTACTGGCCATCTTATTTCTCTGCCTACAATCCTCTACTGTCTGCCCACAATAATTAGAGTAATAATTAGACTCTAGAGTAATAACTAGGCTTATGTGATCCGACCTTCCCAGACTTTATTTCCCACCCTTTTCCCCCTCATTTACTGTGTTCTGCCTTTTCTTCCAAAACTCATTCTCATCCCCCAGTGTTTTCACTTGCTATGTCCTCTACATAGAACTTTCTTCCCCAGATCTCGATGTAGCTGGCACCATCTCCTCTTTTTGGTGTAAGTGCAAATGTTGGAGACGTTTTCCGACTTTCTGACCCCCTCCCCTCATAATCTTTATTTCATTATCCTTTTGAATCTTTTTCCTAACTTTTTTTTAATGTCAGGAATGATCTTTTATTTTAGATGTCTTTATCCACATCTGTCTACTACAAAGAAGGTAAGAAGTTACCCGACTGTAAGAATTTGATCCTTTTTATTGATATCTCTGCTTACGATAATGTCTAGTTCATTATCAGCACTCTAAGTATTTGGTGAATGAATACTAGAACAAATGAATGCTATCATGATTCATACTCTGTTATGCTGTTTACAGTCATATACATGTTTGTATGAAGATATTAGGTGGGGCACGTGTTTTGAAATAGGAAGTTTTATGTACCCCTCAATATTACCATTATAAATCCAAATCCTGTCTATTTACCTATGGACACCTGTCTTAGGTATTCACTGGGATAGTTGACATAATCCCTCCTGTCTCCAGAGGACCCCATAGAAAGGCCAACAAAATTGCTTTTGGAGTTACCCAGATCTGAGTTTGGATTTAGGTTCCATAGCTTCAGCCTCAGCCAGTGACTTAAACAGACTTAAGAATGCCTGGTATGATACTCAGTATGGGGTGGTAATTGTCATCCTCACATACCACTTTTCTTAAGTAAATTCACGAGGCATTTTATGTGTCACATACCATTGCTACTGGTAGCCAGTGGGGTCAAATTTGAGAAACAGCAGTGATAAGAAATGGAAAAAAAAAACAAAAATCAAGCAAATTGACCATTTAGCCAGATGCTGTTCCAATATAGGTAGTCTTCTAAACAAATTTCTTTATAGTATTAATTTTTATCAAGAAATAAAATAAATGTAAATAAAAATTTAATAAATGTACCAGCATTATGTATTGTGAATTATCAGAATTTTATAGCTTGTATGTAAAATGTACAAAGTCAAAAGGAAGATGAAGATACATAAATTGGTTTTTGAAAAACGTCAGTTTAATAGGTTTGTGTGTGTATTCATTCATTCATCATTTTTTTTTTTTTTTTGGCTGAGTATCTATGAAGACCAGGGCATTGTGTTATGTTGAAATCACAAACTTATTTGAAAAGCATAAATAATTAACCTTTTTATGTTTGAGCCTCAGTAAAGCATACGGTGCAACACATCTAAATTTTACTTTCAAAGCCTGCAAATTGTTTAAGACATAAAATGTTACTTGGACCAAGAAAATTCATTAATTGGGCAAGAATAGTCAGTCTTTCAACAAATGATGCTGGGATGCCTGGATTTCCACATGCAAAAGAGAGAAGATGAATCCCTACCTTACACTGTGTACAAAGTTAACTCAAAATGTATCATCAACCTAATGAAAGAGATGAAACTATCAAATTCTTAAAAGAAAACATACTCGTAACTCCTTAGGACTTTGGGTTAGACAATAGTGTCTTAGACATTATACAAAAAGCAGAAGTGACAAAGGAAAAAATGGTAAATTAAACTACATAAAATTTTTAAAACCATTTATGCTGCAAAGGATGCCATTAAGAAAGTTAAAGGATAACCCAAACTATGGTGAGAATATTTTCAAATCATGTATCTGATAAATAATTTATCTCTAAGATACATAAAGACCTGAGAACACAAAAATAAAAAGACAAAATCCCAGTAAGAAATGGGTAAGGGATTTGAATAGCTATTTCTTCTGAGGATACACAAGTGGCCAATAAGCACCTGAAAAGATGCTCAGCATAATCCAGGTGCTAGGGAAATGTAAATCAAAGCCACAATGAAATACCACTTCCCACTCTCTGGGACAGCTACGAAAAACAAACAGACAGACAAACCAACCCCAGAAAATAAGTGCTGGCAAGGAGAAATAGGGAGAAATGGGAACATCCGTGCATCTGCGGGTTAGGCCAATGTGCGAGTTTAACATGGAATTGCTGTTAACTCAGCAATTCCACTCCTAGGTGAATACCCCCCAAATTTGAAAACAGAGACTCAAATAGACACTGGCATGACAATATTCATAGTAACATTATTCACAACATCCAAAAGGTGGAAATACCTAAATGCTCATGAATGGATACATCATTTGTGGTATATCCAGATGATGGAATGTTTTCAGCCATAGAAAAGAATGAAGATCTGACCCAAGTTATGACATGGATGAACCTTGAAAATGTGATGCTAAATGCATGAAGCCAGTCCCAAAAGGCCACGTGTTGTCTGAGTCCATTTAAATACAATACCTAGAATAGGCAAATCTAGAGAGACACCAGCAAGATGAGTGGTCACTGAGAGGGTGGAAGGGGAGGAGGATTGACGGCCAGTGGATATGGGGTTTCTTTAAAGGGGACAAAAACATTCTGAAATTAGATGTAGTGATTGTGTATAAACCTACGACTATAGCAGGAAGTGTTGAATTATGCACTTTAAGTGGCTGAATTATGTGGTATATGAATTTAACCTCAATAAAGCTGTTAAAATACTGTTTTTAGTGAAAATTAACATGGAAATTTATAAATAAGAAGCTATATTTAATGGCATCTAAATTGCTCAATAGGTTACCAGATGGTTTCAATTCAAACACAACTAAAATTTGTAAGTATATGCTTCTAATAGTTGTGTAGTGTGTTTTCAGTCCAAAGGGAAAGGGGCCATGGGTTTTAATCTTTCTCTATTCTGTCATAATATTTATCATAGCAATTAATAAATAAATTTCAAGAAAAACACTTTGTCTTTCACCACTAGTTTTCTTCCTTGGTCCCATGCGTGCCAAATTATAAAATTCTAGTATTCTAAGTTTTCATATGGAGAACCTAAGGTTTCCTTCTGCTATAAGGAAATATTCTTTATTAATCTTCTTTGACCCAAAGTAATATGAACTTTACTTCTCTATGTTGACCATACCCAGAAGGATTTAGTGTTTGGATTTTGTTGAAACTACTTTTAGGCTGAAACTGGGTCTCCCCATCTATGCCATCTAGTGGCAAAGTGGAAGAAATACTGGTGTCCTACAGAGCTTTAAATGTAGGAATGCTGGTAGATGTCCAAGAAACGTTAAGAACCATCAACAACAACAACAAAGAACCATCGACAAATTAATGACTAATCGTTATGTTTAGTCTTTAATGCAAAGCAGTGAATTATGTGTTTACAAAGAGAGTTTATGAGTCTTTCGTTTTTTGATTTTGGCTGCCTGAAATAGAAAACCTGAGAATTCAAAACACGTGCATACTAATTTATGGCTAGTTTCTAACCACTTATAATTGAGGCAGACTAGATTTTACGACGAAGTTTCTGTTTGCAGTACAAACTGAAGATAGCTGAAGAATTTGTTAATTTTTTCAGTAATATTACCTAGATTCGATCTTCAATTCTGATATATACATAAATGTTACATATGTTCAGTGTTTTAAATTAAACTTTAATTGAAAGTATTTTTCCACTTTTGTATAGTGATGGATCTTTATACTATGCATGTATTAATATGACAAGCGAAATTATGTCTGACACATTAAAAGTCAAAAATAAGCTGCTCATTCCTTGGAATATATAAAATCCAGTGTTTAATGACTTTGCTGACAACACTGTAATGAAGCCATTTTAAAAACGATGTTATAATAAGCATATTACATTACTCATAACAAGTTATGGTTACTTGAGTGTGATCTAGTTGATAAATTGGCAACACGAAATTTGATTTGTGTCAGCTGGTTTTTATTCAGTGACAGAAAAATACTTTTCATTAAAAGTGGAAAATTTCTGAGATTAAAGGGTACAATAAAGGACAATTATTTAAAATAGAAATGAGGGGATTTGCTTATATTGTGGACTCTGAGTATATGTTAATTTACTTTTGGGAAAGACATATGAGGCAACATATTTGATAAGAACTTGTGTAGGGATTTTAATAAATCCAGCTTCCGGATACTCAGCTGCAGCATTTATATTTAGGTGAACCAAAATCTTATTATTATGGATGAATTTAGAGAGGAGAAGTTTAAAAATTAATCCTCACTAGACCATCTGGTTTGGAACTGACCTTGGCAGACTATGAATCTTTCCATCACTTTACAAAATAGAATAATTAGCCTATGGGTGGGTTTGTAAATTGTGAAGTTGTTCATTTTTAATAGGGCTGTGCAGGGGTGAAGCTGGGGAGGCTAGTGACAATAGTGTGGTTAGTGCGTTATCTTTTTGTCCAAGTGCCATTAAGTGCTACCATGTTTTATTACAAGTATTCTTCACAACCCTAAAGTTATAGACTGCCAGATGGAAACTTAAAGAAATCATCCAGTCTATTCTTGATACTGGTGAATCCAGCAGCATCCTGGAGGTTAAGAACCTTTGTGTTTTGCTAGCAAACCTCAACTCATGGTCCCGTGGACTAGTGTGGAACTGCCAAAGCAGACGCTCTGCCAATGTCCATATCAAGACAATGTCCTTACTTGTACTATTGTCCCTGTTTGTGTACTTGGTTCACGTGCTCTTTAGTTATGATTAATTTTAATATTTTCAGTTTTAATAAATTTCCAGAAGAAATTTCTTGGGCATCCGGTTGGGAAACAATATTTTAATTTTCTCAGAAAGACCTATACAGCTCACCTGCTATTTATTTATCTGTTTGTTTTTGAGAGTCTCACTCTCACTCGGTCCGCCTACGTAGAGTGCTGTAGTGTCATAGCTCACAGCAACCTCAAACTCTCAGGCTTCAGCAATCCTCTTGCCTCAGTCTCCCCAGTAGGTGGGACTACAGGTGCCTGCCACAATTCCAGGCTAGTTTTTCTATTTTTAGTAGGGACAGGGTTTCACTCTTCCTTAGACTGCTCTCAAGCTCCTGAGCTCAAGCAATCCATCAGTCTTGGCCTCCCAAAGTGCTAGGATTACCCACCATGCCTAGCCTAATAGACTCTGGTGAGATACAAACCCATTGTCTGCCCTTTAAAGGCCTGGATCACATAATCTAGTTATTAGAATGCCAGGGCCAGACCAGCCTACTAACCTACTAACTCTAGCCCAGGACAATGAAAAAAAAATGGTGAACAACATAGAGAACGTTAGAGAAAATAAAATGTTAGATCTCGTAATGGAATTCTGTGATTTCCATTGAGCCTATTGTTTGAAACTTTAGAAGGTGATGATTTTCTCTTATGAGTTAATAGGGGAAGAAGAACCAGATGTCCTTGAAGAATTGTTCCTTTGAGGGTGTTCATTATTAGTGAGACAAAGAAGAGGAAATTTAGCAAAAAGACTCACAAATGTTAAAAGAAAAGTTATGAAAAAATCCAGGAGAAATAGGTGTCTCTGAAAGGAAACCAGAGTGTAAGCAAGGAGAGTTATTGGTGCATAGAAGTGTGCAGAAATCAGAAAAGAAAGAACAGAGAAGTGACTGGCTTTGAGAAAGGGATTTCGGGTAATCTTAAATACCTGTTCATAGGTAGCTCGGAGCCAATGTAAGTCTTTACCACTTGGTAACAGAAGGGGTCAGGAGAGAGCTGCCAGGGTGGCGTGGTTGATTCAAAGCCAATTTAGGAGGTGAGAATGGAAGGGAGAAGCTGGAAGGCGAGCCAAAAGCCTCCCAGGAGTGTTACAGAAGCGCCAGATAGGCTGATTAATTGGTTATGCCTGCAGAGGAAGCTACCAGCTTCTAGCCCTAGAATGCCTTTCCCTAAAGGACCATTCAAATATCCACTTTAGCATGGCTGGGGAACAAATGGCTCAGGTCTGAAGAGAAATACCAGATTAGTTCTTTTTCCAGAGCTTTTACCCATCTTCAGCAGCATTAAGGCCACCAGTGATGTTAATAGCGCCTTTGTATTGGTTGTTTCTGAATGTCACCAGGCTCCTCCCATCATTCAGTTTTGTCTTGGGGAGTTGCAGTTGACATTATTTCTGGGTGACTGCTGCTGGACTTCCCTCTACTTGATTTCAACATAATTTCAGAAGCAAGGATAGATGATCTAAATACTCCAAAAAGGGATCTTTCCATTGGTTCTGGCCAATGTTTTTGTCACACTTGTGTCTGGAAGTGTAGTAGACACCAGCACTGTCTAAACCAAAGTCAAGTCCACGCTAGTTAGCTAAGGTGGAGAGGTGGGGGGCTACAGTGCTAGGAAGAGAAGGTTTAGACTCTTTATATTCTTCTGTGAAGTGCAGCACTTCTTAGCTAGATAGAGTAACTGTAGTATTTCATCTTGTCTCCCTGGAATGGGCAGCCCTGGCTCAGCCATTGACTGAAGCCAGAGGAGGTTGAAGGCCCTGTGGCTGGTTGTTGGAGTCATTGGATGCTAGTTGAGAGGTACTAGTATTGGTGCATTTGAACCAGTTTGTGCTGACTTCTGACAACTGATTGTTACCATCTCCATTGTATCACAGTGGCAGCTTGACTGGCTGTAAAGGGAATATTTACAGGATAGAAATTGGAAAATTCTGTCAATGAACTCTCCACATGTGCCAACACACCCCTGACTATGCACCAAGTGCAGCGCTGGGCCCCTATTCTGGTACAGACGGAGATGATAGGATTACCTAACTCCTTTCATGTCCTCTCTCATTTATTTTCTTATTAGAATTCTCCAAACCGTTCAGTATTATAAACCATTAAAGTGAAAAATTATTATTTTCCCAGTTACCCTCTGACTTTATGGTCACTGGAAGGTATTTTTTTTTCCTTCCTCCTTTTATTTTTGAGATGAGGACAGATGTTTTGGGTCTGGTCTCAGAGCTGGCTGTGTCCAAAGTTGGGACTGGTGGACATGAAATCCAGGGTTGACTTTGCACCTGATCAGCTTGGTGAGACAAATATTCTCTTCAGACTTTAGTTAGTTTAGTCTGTAAAATAAAGGGTCTGTGTCTAGAAAACTCCAGTTTTTCCTGCTCTAAAATTCTGAATTGCATGTCTAATTTTCTGTTGGAATGCCAAGTAGCTATGATATATATTTAGAAAGGATATTAGTCACAATCTCTAAATAATTTACTGCAAGCCTACATTCATACTAAAGCATTTTTGCTCCCCACAATATGCCGTATCAAGACTCTGCGCCTTTGCATTGAATATTCCCTTCTATGGAATATCCTGCCCTGCTTTCTGTCCATTTGACAAGTCCTGCTTCTCTTTGAAGGGTCAGCTTCTATGTGACCATGATTGTAAAGGCTTCTAGGACTCTTACACTGCGGTGTCCCAAGCTCTCTTGATATTTCCTGGAGGCCTGATTGCTCTCTGCCACTGGTACCACTAGAGGCTGTGTAGACAGCAATGTGGCTCTATGTATGTGTCTTCCAGAGACTCCCTCCCAACTCCATCTCTTGTTTATTCCCTTGAAGCCATTTGCTCCATCAAGTTTGGCTGAGCTTTGGATCCTGGTTCTGTCTGTTTTTTACTGCCCCCAGCCCATCACTCTCTTATGGGCTTAATGTGTTAAAAGATCTCTTTGGATGTTATGTTCAGTCTCTTTTCATTCCTAACCCCTAACGGCTGTTTCTCTCACCCTATTCTAACACTTCTCTTCAATGCCAGAAATACCAAACCCATCTGCTTGAGAGAGGAGTTCTCATCAGAGCTTGAAAATACCTTAGTGAGGAGACTATTTGATCTGTGTGTTCGGTCCCCATTCTCAAGTCTGGAACATGGAAGTGCTCAGTGAATGTTTGTTGAAAGAATGAATAAATAAATGTGTAGGGTGACGAGAGCTCAGTCACTTGAAGACCTGATGTAGGTCCCACAAGGAAGGGGTAGGCTTGATGTCATGTCATGAACAATAGTCCTTGGGTTTGGATGCTGTTCTAGAGATTGATAATTTTCAACATTTTTTAAGGCCTCAGGGAGGATCTGAAAAAAACTAGAGATTTTTACCATCAAAATAATGCTGCACAGCACACAAAAGTTTGCACAGAATTTGACTGCCTTCACATGTTCCCTTGAAGGCTATCCATGAATGGAGGCTGAAGAAACAATTGACATAAGAACTGTCACCTGTATTTAAAGAGTGAGACTATCACATATAAAATAAATGACTCTTTCCAAATATACTGGAATATTCCAAATATATTGACTGATTTATTTGGAACAGTAAGTTTGAATGCTCACATAGCCGTTGGCCCGGTCATTATGGGTTTAGGAATATCATGGGGGAGAGTAAAATCAGAAAGGAAGAGTAACTTATAATTTAACAAAATTTTAGAATTGTTACTTTTTCCTCCCTCCCTTTATCCATTCTTATTTTCTTCTTGTCTCTTTAATATAAAGCAAGAAAGCTATTTCTGTAGGTCATATTTTTCCACCCACTTTTTTCAAATGCTATACATCTTTTCCTTCTATTTGATGTTCAATTCAATATACTACCTTTCTGTAAAACCTGTACGTAGTTCTGTTGGACTTCCATTAAGTTCAGGTTGGTGAGCTTTCTCATACTTCAGCAATTCCCAGTCTGAATTTATGATATTGCTAGGCATGAATAACTCTACCTCGAATTACATTAAAAGCATGTAAGATGTGGAAGATATCAGGCTTAGCACAAATTAAGGATAGGTATTAAATGTGGTCTGTGGGGATAGAGTTGAATAAATTTAAGTGTGTGCGAGTTTAATACAAGCTCAGTCATTTGGAAATTCCTTTGATTACATTTCTATCAGAGAGTGGGGGAAAATGGCCCATTTTGTTGCTCATTAGGTTTTCTGCAACTTTTAATCATTTATCCGCTCTAGTTTGTTTCTTCTCCCATTTTACTATCCTTTGTTCTTGTCTTTGAGAAAAGACTCCCTTGAAAACTTATGTCTTCATTTGTGTCCTTAATCTGTCCTTCTCTTCATGTAAATCGATCCAGCTATTAGCTCCTCTCTCCCTTACGTTGCCAGTTTCTTTCTTTCCTGGCTCCTTCCCACTTGTCTATACATAAGCTCACGTAAGTTTGTTTTCCTTTCATACCATCATTCCCTCTTTCTTCCTCCTTTCTCTGGTCAGAGATCTCCAGACTAGCCTCATCTCCCAATCTGTTTTTGTATTAACTGAGACGAGATAGATTATGTTGTGATATTACAGCTGTTAAGTATTAATTATCCCATTTCTTTAAGTACTAAGGATAGCGGGTGTCTCTGACATTTTACTTTAGCCCTTCTTCTTCTTCTTTTTTTTTTTTATTGTGAAGGTACATCCTCATTCTTTTAGATGCATTTTTTAGATTGTGATTATCTTTCAAATTTTTTTAGAGTAATTTTTGTGAAACCATGGATAAGTCAAACAATCGTGTTATTTTCAAATATGAGATTCATCATGAACCCAATGCAGTGCAGATAGCTCAAAATATCCATGAAGTGTTTGCAAAGGATGTGGGTAATGAACAGACAGTTGGGCAATGGTTTGAGAAGTCCTGTGATGGTGATTTTAGTCTTGAATATGAGCCACATGGGTGACATGAGACCAAGGCGGATGATGATGAGCTAAAAGGTGTAGTGGAAGTGAATCCATCTCAACTTACATGTAAATTAGCAGCAATGTTACTATTCCAACAATATTGGACTGTTTGAAACAAATTGGCAAGGTGAAGAAGCCAGGTACATGGATTCCATGTGAATTAAATGAGCAGCAGGAAAGAAATCATCTCGAAGCTTGGCTTTCTTTGCTGTCAAAACATAAAGGCAAACAATTTCTACATTGCATTTGTATGCATGATGGAAAATGGATTCTGACAATCATGAACTTTCAGCACAATGGTTGGATAAAGACAAAGGACTGAAACATAGTCCAAAACCAAACATTTATCCAAAAAAGGTTAATGGTGTCTGTTTGGTGGTCTGGTGCTGGTATCATGCACTATAGCTTTGTGAAACCTAGTCAATTGATTATAGCAGATGTCTACTGCAACCAACCAGATGAATGATGAGGATGCTTGTGATTAAGCAGCCAAGACTGGTCAACAGACACAGGCCAATCTTCTTGGATTTTTTTTTTTTTTTTGAGTCAGAGTCTTATTATGTCACCCTCAGTAGAGTGCCATGGTGTCACAGCTGACAGCTACCTCAAACTCGTGGGCTTAAGCGATTCTCTTGCCTCAGCTTCCTAAGTGGCTGGGACTACAGGTGCCCGCCACAAAGCCTGGCTATTTTTTGGTTGCTGTTGCAGTCGTTTTACCTGGCCTGGGCCGGTTTGAACCCACCACCATTGGTGTATATGGCTGGCGCTGTAACCACTGTGCTACGGGCACTGAGACAGGCCAATATTCTTGTAAGGCAATGCTCAACCTCATGTTGCTTGAACAATGCTGCTCAAAACTATATAATTTGGACTCTTTGCCATCCACTGTATTACCAGAGCTTGAGCCAACTTACTTCTACTTCTTCCATGTTTTGGATCACTTCTTGCAAGGAAAAATATTCAATTCTCACCAAGCTGTAGAAAATGCCTTTTGAGATTTAATTGCCACTCGTTTTCCAGGTTTCTTCATTTCTGGCATATACACCCTACTGTAAGGATGGCAAGACTCTGTCACTAGTTAAGGTGCAAACTTTGGTTAATTGTACTGCTTTGTGTTTGAGATATAATAAACTAAGCTTTTGATTCAAAATTGGACCTTTCATATTTAAGGGCCTATAACAAATGCTGAATTCTCATTAGCTCAGCAAAACACAGATGCACACCCTTTGAAGTCATCATCTGAGAGCCTGGCCGCTCTCCTACACCACTTCCCCTCCAGTGGCTACCCCAGGATGCAGGCTAAATCCAGCTCACCCCTGTCACGTGGAGGTCGAGTCTTGTTTTCATCCAGACTGGCATGGGAGGGGTTAAGATACTCTCGTCTACCTCAATGCTTATGGACTAAGAAATGTAGAGGAACATGTGGAAATGTGACAAGCACTAACAGTTTTGGTCTTGGCCACTATTTCCATTTCTTCAATGTCATTTTTCTCTTCCCATCCCTTAAAGGACTGAAAGAACAGGCCACAGTCAGGGCACCTCCGTGTACTTCAGGTTTGGCCAGTGCTTTGAAAGGTGAGGATATGGATTCTAAATTGAATACTGTATAAGATTTAAAATATCAAACTGGTCTAGATTGGATTGCAATTGTTTGAGACAGAATCTCACTCTGTTGCCCTGGGTAGAGTACCTTGCTGGCATCGTAGCTCACAGCAACTTCAACCTCTTGGGCGTAAGCAATTCTTCTGCCTCCCGAGTAGCTGGGACTACAGGTACCCACCAGAAATTCTGGGTAGTTTTTCTATTTTTAGTAGAAATGGTGTCTTGCTCTTGCTCAGGCTGGTCTTGAACTTGTGAGCTCAAGAAATCCACCCTTCTCAGCCTCCCAGAGTGTTAGGATTACAGGTGTGAAACACCACACTTGGCCTGGACTAGATTTTTTAATATTTAAAGGGACCAGAAATCTATGGGATCTACCCAACATATCATTAAGGACCAGGAAAGGGAGATTTACAAAATATACTTAAAAGTATTGACCAGGAAAAAAAAAAACAAAAACATTTACCTTTTGTACCGAATTGGGTTCAAGATTGTCCAATATGAAGCCTGGGTTAGTTCACAGAATAATATCATCAGTTATAAATAAAAGTATGCAACATTTTATTGTTAAATTTCAGTGACATGAGGAAACAAAAACTAATAAAACTATTCTTTTGTCTTTGAATAAGCTTAACATTGGTTAACCTTTACTTCAATTTAGATAACAGAGAAGTTAATCACATTTAAAATTAAATTCAAAGACAAGAGTGTCTAAAAATAATTGAAGTTTGGTAAATAACTTTCTACTAAGAGTGCTGTGAAACTCTCATAATTAGATTAATGTGGTTCATCTCCCTTGAGTATCATAGTGTGAGTCAGCCCTAATAATAAAGTACATTACATATGAACAAAGTAAATGCCTTTTGATGTACTCTCAAAGTGGAGAGTGAGTTTTCAAATTGTCATAAATTCTCATCCCTGGTTTTACTTTCTAGGATTTTGAGCATGAATTATTGTTATGACTTAAAGACAGAGTTTTAATAATATATGTCTGTGGAGAATTAAAAAGAACTCTTCCTCTATGGAAAAATAGGTATAAAGAAAGCATTTCCAATAATGTTCACAGGGGTGAAATATGCCTTATATTTTATCTCAACCCTCCTCCCTTAAACTTTCCCACCACTTTGGGGAATATGCTTTGTTTTTTAAGATCTCCTGAGAAAAAGATTTAAACTTCCTACTGTTTAACCATCCTTCTAGCCACATCTAAACTTGCACATTATTAATTACATGGAACATTATTTATTATATATTTCTTAAAGCTAGGCCTATTGCAGTCCTATAAGTTTTTTGCATATTACTCATTTGTATACTTTTTTTTATACATAATTGATTTTAAATCACTTTCCCTTCTGGAAGACACAAAGTTTTATTTGTTACAAAGTAACAAATTGTTGGGATGTAAAATAATGTTTGGATTAGAAATATGCTTATCACATGATTTTAAATTTGAAAAAGTTCTATAAGAATGTCTATAGCACCACCTAGTCATAGACAGCTTAAAGAATTTTGAAAATTCACGTGGTTAGTGGCAGAGTTGGGAATCAACGAATTTTCAGGCCAGTAATTTGTGCCTTATATTGTAATTTCTGGATTTTGTATACTTCTTTATCCACAGAGTGGACAGAAAAGCTGATTTAGAGTCCAAGCATGTGAGATTAATGCAATAACTAAAAAGTACTATGGAAAAATTGCTTAGAGGGCATTGACAAACTAAAATCCAAGTTATTGCTTATAATTATATTCTAATGTGTTTAATTATTTGACTAATATCTGTCTTACCCACTAAATTGTAAGCCCAAGGAATCATTAATTATATTTTAATAATAGGCATACAGTTGTTCTTGTAACAGAGATATTTAATTTGGAAACTGATCATTTATCTTTAAGTATTTTCTCTCAGAAATGTTAATGTATTGGCAATTTTATAGATGATTTTTAAGGTCTGAATTTTGTGAATTTTATGAATCTTTTTTTATAAAATCATTCTTTAAATTAATTGCTGAACTTTATGTGCATCTAAATGTCATCAGAAGAGGAGTATTTTTATACTTTTTAAAATTTCTGATATTATTCTAAAGGATCTTTTAACTGTAATACTTGTTAATTCAATTACTTCACAGTTGACAAGTGGACCAATGAGACATCTTACAAAGTGGGAGTGAGTATTGATGAACTGTCTATTGATGTCTTTAATTGATAGCTCATTCAACCTGCAATCGGTCAAGTTCTAAAGTTGGAGAGATGAGTTATTGTAGACTTTTTGTTTTCTTGTTTAGATTTAATTTATTTTTATTTATAAAAGGATGCATTACTATATTCTCATTATACAAAAGTTGAGTAAAACAGGAGCTCCAGAGCAAAGAGTAAATTTTTCCTTAATAATTATATTGGTAATTGTATTTGGCCATAACAAAGTACCATAAACTGGATGGCTTAAACAACAGAAATAAATATTTTTCACAGATCTGAAAGCTAGAAGTCTGAGATAAGGGTGCCAGCATAGCCAGAATCTGGTGGGGGCTCTCTTTCCCTCTTGCAGACTGCCACCTGCCTTCCGCTGGATTCTCAAAATCTCTGGTGTCTCCTCTTACATGGATGCGAATCCCATCACTAGGCCCCACCCTCATGACCTCATGACCCTACTTACCTTCCAAAGGCCTTGTCCCCAGATAACATCACATTGAGAGTTAGGCTTCAGCACAATGGGTGGGGGTGTCACAATTCTGTTTAAAACAGCATAAATGGTGAATATTTATATAGTACTTGCTGCTTTATATAATGCACAATGCCAAGATTGTCCCAAGCAATACACATTTTTTACAGATGAGGAAACTGAGGGATCTAGAGAAAAAACACAGGTAGTAAATGGCACAGCCAAAACTTAAAGTTAAGGGATTTGGCAACAAAGTCTATGCCTTTAAACACTATTCCCTAAACCCTCACCTGTTAGCATTCTCCAGAGGTAACACTGCCAGCAAATGGTGCGCATTCTTCTAGGCCCATTTGTAGGCTATGTTATTTGCTCTGGCTTCACTTTGTTTTTGGTCACTAAATTCACCAGGTGAGTAATATTGTTGCAGGTGGTGTAAAACAGGGTGTGCTGAGTCTTCTGAGTCAATCTTCTTCAATGTACCTACCCAATTACCTCATTAATGCTACCAGTCTTCCAGACTTCAACCAAGCAGTACTTCATCATGGAAGCCTTTCTGACTTTTCATCCCCTTTATTATAAAAAGGAAGAAAATGTGATCTAGAGAGGTTAACTGGTTTCCTCCAGATAGGTTTCCTGACTAATGACAGAACTAAACTTAGAACTCAGGTCTCTTGATTTAGTTGAGAGCTCTCCCTTAGCACATCACTTTGATTTTCTGAAACTCACTTTCACCATTCATGATTCCAGGGAGAAACTCATGAGCATACTATATACTTTTTGATTTGGCCCAATTTTGGAAAAGTACATTTTACATCTTGAATCTGTGAATTGATTATCCTAAAAAAGAGTAGCAAATCATAGAGACCATTCCAACATTCAGCAAAAGTCATAAGATAAATTTTTTGAAATTACTTCTGTGAAAGACAAAGTCACTTAGAATGATCTTTTGATTATAATTTACATGAAGGAGGTATGGGATTATTATCACTAGACTGTTAGAAAGAAAGAAAGGATCTAATCTTTTAAATAAGGATTAGAGGGTTGAGGCACCCCCAGATTTGGTGAATTATGAAAGTGAATAGGTATTAGTTGTCTACTGCTGTGGTAACAAATTATCACAAACACAAACACTTAGCAGCTTAAAATAACATAAACTTATGCGTACACAGTTATATAGGTCAGAAGTCTGGTAGTGCTCAGGGCACCACCAGGCTGAAATCAAGTAGTTGACTAGCCTGAGATCTTGCCTGGAAGTTCTGAAAGAAAATGTACTTGCTGTCTCCTTCAGGATGTTGGCAGAATTAAGGTCCATATGATTGAAGGACTGAGATTCTCATTCCTTGTTGGTGGTTGGCTGGGATAGGTAGGTGGCTGTTGTTTTCTGCTTCTGGAGGCTACCTGCTTTCTCTGGCTTATAGCCCTCTTTCTCCATATTTATGGTGGGCAACATTTGTGGTTCCTGTCCTTCCCATTCTTAGGAGCTCTCTGCCCAATCCTTTGGTCTCATTTTCTGCCTTCTTTCCTGATGCATCTGTCTAATTAATTCTTCTGATTTACTCTCCTATTTTTAGGGACTCAAGGAGTTATATTTGCCCCAATTGAATACTTTAGGATAATATCCCTATTTTAATGTTTCATAATCACATTGGCGAAGTCCCTTTCCTTTTGCCATCCAAAGTAACATTATTTCGGGAATTAGGACCTGTAAATCTTTGGTGGGGAGGGGTCATTATTTTGCAGTCCCCCGCCTTTCCCCAAAGATGCATATCCATCCCATATGGAGAATACATTTATCTCATCCAATAATCTCCCCAAATCTCATCCCATTATAGCATTAAATTCAAAATCTCAACTCAAGTTTACCAACTTGCCTAAATCTAACCACCTAAGTAAACCTGTATTATGCATTATTGGGACTCTAGGTGTAATTCTTCCCAAAGCACAACTTCTCTCAATCCTTGGACCTGTGGAACTAAAGAAACAAGTTATCTGCTCCAAACATACATTGGTGTGATAGGCACAGACTAACACTTGTGGATATTAGGGAACACAAAGGAAGAAAATGGAAGGATAAAAGGAGTCATTGGTTCTAAGCTATTTTGAAATAAAGAGTGGCAAACTCCATTAGATTTCAAGGTCTGGGGGAAAAAAATCAAAGCCCTCTGTGTCTCTTGGCTCCACCCCCAGTGCTCTTGGTTCCTTCCTCTGAGTCATGCTCCCTTCTTTGTGGAAGGTGAGACACAATTGCTGCTGAGTAGTTGATCAGCCTGTGTCTTAGACCATTGTGTCTAGTATAACAAAAATACCATAAACTGGGCAGCTTATAAACTATTCAATAAAGTTTTTTCCCCCTTGGTGGGAAATCCAAGGTTGAGGCACCCCCAGATTCAGTGTGGCACCTGCGTGCTGCATTCTCAATGGGGAGAGGGCAAGGCAGCTCTCTGGGCCCTCTTTAATAAGGGCACTAATCCCATTCATGAGGGCTCTGGCCTCATGACCTATTCCCCTCCCCAAAGGGCCCACCATCTAACATCATAACCTGAGGGGTTAGGATAGAAACATATGAAATTGAGGGGATACCAATGTTGAGACAATAGCAGCCTGTTTTCTGCCAGTAGAATTTTGATGAGCTGACCAAAATTTTGAACAGCTTTTTAAAATTTTGTACTGTCTTTTCCTCCTTTAATCCTAGCTGGCAGCATTGCTATTGTCTTAATATTCTCAAGAACTTTATAAGCCCCTCATGTATGTCACGGAGATTTACCTTGGATGCACATCTGTTCCTATGTATGGTTTCTGCCGAGTTGGCCGAGGAGATGGATGAGTCACCTTTCATCTCTTCAAGTCACCTTTTGTGTAACTTAATGTTATGACCTTCTGAGTTTTCTAAGGCAATTGCAAAATGTTTCACATAGGCGGTCACACCCTAGGTTCTTTCTCTTCTTTCTCTATAACATGCTTTCCTGGCTTTGACTCTGTTAATCTTATCTTTTTCTATTTATGTAGGTATAGAATTTCTAAGATCATGAAAGTACCTGACTGGCTCCTTTTTAAAAGTTCTTCCCTCAATGTAGCTCTGTTATTTTGCATTTTACTGCGAACAGCATAAAAAACCAGTTCAGGCGGTGCCTGTGGCTCAAAGGAGTAGGGTGCCAGCCCCATATGCTGGAGGTGGTGGGTTCAAACCCGACCCTGGCCAAAAACTGCAAACAAACAAACAAACAAACAAACAAAAAACAAACCAGTTCACACCTTTCAATATGTTGCATGGAAATTTCCTCAGTTAAATCACAAGGTTTTCCCTTGATAAGTTCTGCCTTCAATATAACTGCAGGACACCATGTCTCCAAGTTTCCCGCCCCTTTAGAACAAGGATTCTCCTTCCTGAAGTTTCCCTCATCAGAAGCATTGTTCAAGTCTGTATTTTTACTAATAGCACATTCAAGGTAATCAAGCTTTTCAGATTATGTTCCTCAACATTCTTATTGTCACCATTCACTGCTTGTTTTCAAAGCTGTTTCCACGTGTTTGGGTATTTGTTACGGTAGCACTCCACTCCAGGTAACGGAATTGGTATTGGTTTTGTATTGATGTTGTAAATAAATTACCACAAACAGCACAGATTTATTATTTCACAGTTTTGTAGGGTGAGTTATGTCTGGTAAGCTCAGCTGGTTTCTCTTTTCTGGGTGCCAGAGTGTGAAATCCAGGTGGTGGGTGACCAAGATCTTATCTGGAGAAGCCTAGAGGGGTTGGGAAAGCTTTCAGTTCCAGGCTCCTTCAAGTTCTTGGTAGAATTCAGTGCCGTATGGTTGCAGTAAGAAGGTTTTGGTTTCATAACTGTCTGTTGGCCCCCCGGGGGTGGTTGGGGGTTCTCAGCTGTTGGAGACTGTCTGCATTCCCTGGCTCACGGCCCCCTCTGCCTGCAAAGCCAGCAATAGTGGGTTGCGCCCTTCTGACATTCCAATCTCCCGAACTCCCTGTACTGCCTTGTATCTCTTCTGCCTCTTTTATCTTCTATTGCATCTGTCTGATTGACTCCAGCCGGTGAAATATTTCTGCTTTTTAAGTGTTCACGTGATTAGGCCGGGCCTACTTTGATAATCCAGGATAACCTCTCTGCAGAACATTTATCACATTTAAAAAAAAAATTTCACCTGTACCCTTCCAATGTGACTTTTGGTCTTCTGGATATATACCTAGCAGAGGAATTATAGGGTCAAATGGCAGGTCTATTTTTAGATCTCTAAATATTCTCCAAATATCCTTCCAAAAGGAACATATTAGTGTGCATTCCCAAAAGCAGTGTAGAAGTGTTCCCTTTTCTCCAGTGTGGAATTTCCTATGTCCTTGAAGGGCTCCCAACAACCTCCACCTCCAAGCCCAGGGAGAGAATAGGACAGTATCTCTTACAATTACACAAAATTTGGAAACAAGAGGAAAAAAGGATGAGAAAAAGAAAGGGTAACTGTGTTGACCAAGAGGAAAAGGCTGCCTGATCCAACCAAGTCTTCAGAGAAGAGTCACCTGCAGCAACGTGCGAGGGAAATGGGCACAGCCGTGTTCACGTTCCTTTTGTAAAAGCAGGATTCTTCGAGGGTGGTGGGGAGACCCTGTATCAGAGCCTTGAGGTCTTGAGTCCCAGTCCTGATACTTTGGTGTTTCTGAGCCTGAAAAGCCCATCCCAAACCCTGTGTCCTTGTTAGCCAAATGCAGAGAGTGCTCCCTGCTCCATCCACCCCACAGGGCTGCTGCCCAAGAGACAGGTTAAGGATGGCAAATGACTTGGGTCACACCGCCCAGGTGTAAACACTGATCCAAGAGTCACCTGGGTTTAATGCACGGGGCAACTACTGAATTCTAGCTCATCTACCTAAGTTAAAAAGTTTGAAGAATCGATGAAGATTTGGGTCATATTTAAGGTACCCATGCAACCATTTCATCCCTTTTCACAGACAGTGAGAGAAAGTGAAAAATTATTTGGAAAGAGAATTGTCAGAACCGCAAGTGAAGACTGATATACATGAGGTCAAATGAGGCAAAGGCATATGAAGAGAAGCTCACGGAGGGTCAGGGCAGCTCATTTTACCATAATTTTAATGTTAAGACAAAGCCAGTAAATTAGCAGTACTTACTAACTAAGACTATAGACCAAGTATTAATTATGTACTGATTAATTAACAATAATTACACATAGGCTATACACAGAGTTCCTTAAATCAGCCACAAGAAGGGAGAAACAGCATCTGTAGTGGGCACAGACTTGGTTTGGGGGAATGGGAAGAGGCTCCCTGTTCGCCAATCTCTTCCTCCTGACCCCAGCCCACAGCCCTACCTCCAGCATAACGCTGAAGATACACAGACCCATCTATTCCAGGGACAGACAGCACGTATCTCAGGCTTTGTCATTCATATGGTCTCAACTCCGCTCCTGTAGCACAAAAGTCAACACACATAACACCAAAAATGAATGAGCAGGGCTATGTTCCAATAAAACTTTGTTTAGGGACACTGAAATGAGAATTTCATGCCATTTTCAAGTGTTGTAAAATACTCGTCTTTTTCCATTTTTCAACCAGCTAAAAATGTAAATGGGCATGGGGTTTGTTTTGCGGGATGAAAAAGTTCTAGAGGATGGCTACACAATGGTGTGTATCCATGGAACGGCTGCTGAACACTGGAAGATGGTTAAGATGGCAAATTCTGTTATTTTTTTTAACCACAATTTAGAAATATGTATTTTTTAAGTAAGAAAAAAAAATCAAAACCCTGCTCAGCTCTCAGGCTGTGTCTGGCCTATGAGCTACTGTCTGCTGCCCCTGAGGCCACCTCACCCCTCAGTTTCATTTTGAGACAGGATGTGCGATGTGCCCCAAGTGACTAGAAGGCAGCAGTCAGAAATCATCAGGGACTGGCTTCTGTCACAGGCCACACTTAGCCCAGAGTCCTCCTGGGAAGGCAAAACCCAAGGTCAGGGTGGGCAGGGCATAGACATTGCCTGGATTCCTGTAATATTTCTGTCGACCTCGCCTGAGGGCTTTTGAACTGTGAAGCACATACTTCTAGACTGTGTGAACCTTTTGCACAAGCAAAAATAATCCTGGATTTGAGGAAGGATCCCTAGGCTGCTCAGCAGCCCTCCCTAGGCCAAGCTTCCTCCCATGGGAAGGGGCGCAGGCTGGGGTGGGGGGGCTCCTGCACCTACCCTGACCAAAGACCAGGAGAAAAGGCAAGGGCAGGGTTAACCAAAAAAGTCAGGGGTGAGGCACACAGGCCACAGCATCTACACTGTCACCAAAGGGAAAACAGGCTGGATTTACAAATCCCACACTGCCCCCATTCAACCAATAATCAGACAGAGGTGCAGAGCCAAGGTGACTCAAAGCAGCCGCTGTGATGCAGGAAGACACATCCCAAAGACAACCTCAGTCAGTCTCGCTGCCAGGGACCCAGAGGGTTAGGTCAGAGTGTGAATGTTTAACTAAAACAGTGGTTTTTGTCCCAGAATTATCTGGTGGCTGAAACTCACGGTGTGCATGTAAAAAGGTATGTCCTTACGATGCTACTCATCTGATTAACACCCAGATAGAGTGACAGCCCCTTTCTCTCTGCCCCTACTCTACCCCTTTATAATTTTCTATGATTATTAACAATTAAAGAACATCCTGTGGCTACTTTTCCTCTTTAATCCAAACGTAGTATATGGAAATCTTGGAAACTGGTTTGAAATCTGCGACTTCAGAAACCTTCCCAAAGTGAATGTTCCAAAGAGTAACTGGTGACCAACCTGGGCCTCTCGCTGGTTCTCCACCCAGTGAGTGAGTGAGTGTTGATGGAAGCTTGGTGTTAATGCTCTAGCTTTGGTAGCAAGAGCTGACGGTAATTTACTGCAGATGCCGAGCTGGGCCCTGGAGCTTTACCTACATTATTTCCTCCAAAGGACAAGGTGAGTGGCGTGAAGGCCACTGTACAGAGAAGGACAGTGAGCCTCCAAAAGCAAACTGCCCAAGACCACACAGCTAGTAAGTGGCTGGATCATGACTGGGGCCCAGATCTTTGACACTAGAATTAATGAGACGCCCTCTGCTTGCTGCCTTTCTGGTGGATCACACGGGAATGGGATGAATGATGTGAATCCGTGCTAAAGTAACCTGGAAAACCATTTACATGGGACACTAACTCCTTGGTTACTCTTTCTTCCTAGGTCCTGCCTTTCTTTTCTAAAAGGACTGGGTTGGCACAAATGGCATCAATTCATCTCATAGCCACTGACACCAATTTTGCCCTCATTATTCACTCCCTCTAGGGGAAAAAAAACGGAAAAGAGCACTTAAAAGTCACTTGGCTATTCACAGCTTATTTTTTTCTGTCACCTAGGACGATCTACATCACCCTTGGGAATCAAAGGATTACTCTGGCGGGGCAAAGAGAAAATCAACTATTCCCAGTGCACCATGTGACATTCACTGTGCAGATGGAGTTAGCATTTACATCGCCTGCCTCCCCCGTCAGACTGCGAGGTCTGTGATGGCATCTCCACCCCCACAGGATCCAGAGCTTCGAACAGAACAGAAGCCCAATCTGCATGTGTTGCTGCCAGTACAACTGAAACACTTGTAGAACGCCAGCACCAAGGGCTGGGTGCAGCTCAGAGGAGCATAAAAATGCCCTGTGTGCGCCTAACTAGCCAGATGTGAATCCTGCTCTTGCACAACTTCCCCAGGAGGGGTATGTGTGTGATGCAGGGACCAGCACTGTTAACACAAAAAGACCACCATCTGTTGTCCAATACTTGGCCACAGAGACGGATTCCAAACGCCACATCCAGATACGCTCGATAATACCATTTTCTGCATTCGTAACATTGTACACTTTCACAAGTGCCTGAATACTTCATTTCCACACACACTTTCTGAGCTCCTGGTGTGTGCCAGGAACCCTTCTGGCACCTAGTAGGGTTACAAAGTTAACCAAGTCCCCCATCTTGCCTTTAATGAGTCGAAGCCTGGCCGAGCATGGTCATATGTAACAGGTCCTGCCACTACAGCTTGTAAGGCTCGGTGACGAATCCTACATTAGATGCAGAAGGGCAGAGACTTCCCAAATGAGATAACGTCTGAGCAAGAATTGGAAAGAGCATATTTTTCAAGAAGGGGGCAATGGGGTAGAGAGAGGGTGAAGAAAGGCATTCCAGGAAGGGGATGGCATGTGCCTACCACACTAACAATGTACCCTGAACACGTTTCCAATTCACCAGCATCACAACTCAAGTGTTTTGGGGTCATTACTGAGTCAAATAAAGGGAACTAGAACATAAGCACTGTGGTATTACAATGGCCAAGACAGCTATTAAGTGAGTACCAGGTGGGAGTGTCCACACCAGATAGAAGGAGGGCTCACAAATGGGGTGGGATGGAGCGTGATGTCACGAGATTTTTGTCACACTACTCAGAACATTAAACAAGTAAAAACTTAGGACTTGCTCCTTTCTGGAATTTTCCATTTAATATTTTTGGACCACAGTTTACTGTGGGTAACTGAAATTGCAGAAAGCAAAACCATGGATAAGGGAGACGGCTGCCAAGGGCATCTCTCCAGGTGGCCCCTAAACTGGTTGTGTGAGATGAGAAAGGTATTACTACTTTGTTTTGCAGATTAGCAACTTAGGACAGAAGTAGCCAACCAAAGGCTCTGCGAGAGTCTGGCCTGTGCCTGACTTGGGCTCTGCCAGAGACTCCCCCACATCTAGTGCTTGGGGCTCGATAAATGGTGACTTCTTCAATGACCCTGGGAAGTGGTTTGCCCAAGGTCACAAGTAAATTACTAACAAAGTTAAAGTCTGAATCGAGGATGCTCTAGTACTCGCAACATTTCATATCCAAACTAGGTAGAAACTAATAAAAAGTTGAGAGAAAAAGCCCTGAAAAGAAATGGTAAAGAGAAAGTCAACTGAAGGGTGTCAGAGTGTAAGAGGTTAAGGTTCAAAATCAACCACGCAGTCAATTCTAAGAAGGTAAAGATCACTTAACAGATGGAGAGTATACATTACTTTACGGGTATGCCATGGTTCACTCAATCCTCTACTGTCAGACATTGTTACTGCACACAGATCTGCCTACCAGGTCTGACAATTAAGTTCTGGAACTCGCGTCCATGCGCTACGTTGTCAGTACTGTGCAAACAGCTCGGTAAGGTTTCCAACCCTGTGTGGCAGCATCTCACAGCTGTGCGCCTGTGGATGTGACGTGTGGCGGCGAGGCATTCATTACCGTTCTTGAGTGTTTTTGTGTGTCATTACGAGAATGTCGGAGCTTGAATTAGAGCAACGAAGAAACATTAAATCTCTTGTTCAACTCAGCAAGCGAGGAAATGAAATCAGGGATGTGTCAGTCCAAGTTTATGGGGATAATACTAGGAAGAAAACGGCAGTGTACACACAAAAGGAGGAAAAGTTTTTCTTAGGGGAGGGAAAGCATCACAGATGAAGAGCAGTCAGGGAGGCTGGTAAGGAGCAGACCTTACAAAACATTGCAGAAATTCGTCAAACTGTGCACAGCAGATCAAGTAAACATTGATAGAGACACAGGAAAACGCTGGCTGAAAATCTCGGCCTGAGAAAGGTGTGTGCAAAATGGTCTTGAAGGAGCTCATGATGAACAAAAGTGAAGAGCGCACATGACACTGTCTGTGAGGGAGTTTTTAGCCAGCAGACAAGTAACTGTACTGGAACAGCCTCCCTACTCACCTGGTCAGGCTCCTAAGCAATTTTTTCTTTACCCAAACATAAAGAAAATATTGAAAGAAAGACATTTTGATGACATTTAGAGCATCAAAGGTAGTACGACAACACGTGTGATGGCCATTGCAGGAAAAGAGTTCCAGAACTGCCTTGAAGGTAGGTGCTGGCATGGGTGCACAGCTTCCCCAGGGGACTCTGAAGACAGCTGTAGATACTCAGCAAAGACGTGTGCAGGGCTTTTTCTAGGAGGAGTTCACAACCTTAATTGTCAGACCTTGTGTATCCCAGGAGAAATACCTTCAAAGAGCTACTGCTAATCAAAAAACTGCCGCTAAAAAACACATATTTGCTCATGAGTGATTTTTATTTTCTCTTTACAATGTTCATTATCATATGAATTTTGAATAATAAGCATAAGTTTCTTTCTTTTTTGAGAAAAGTTTTTAAAACAGAGTCAAGTACAAAAGATGACAGAAAAGGAACCACATATACCCCACCTAGAACTGACCAATGACACTTTGTCACATTTCTTTCAGTTCTTTGGAAAACAAGAATAGAAATTCTTGAACATTATTTCAAATTCTTGAAATTATTCCTGTTTCATCGTCTTATCTGAAGAACCAAGTACCATGATGCATTTTGAGTATCTTTCTAATCTATTACAAAAATACACACACGTATCCATAAAAATATAGAATATTATTTGCATGTATGGTTTTAAAATATTAATGAAATCATATGTTCGTATCACTCAACATTACGTTTCTGAGATCAATTAATTGTTGACGTATATTACGGTAGTTTATTTAATTTGGGAAGGGTATTGGTTTATATATATCATCATCTTTTTTTTTTGAGATAAAGTCTCACTTTGTGCCCTGGGTAGAGTGCTGTGGCATCATAGCTCACAGCAACCTCAAACTCTTGGGTTCAAGAGATCCTCTTGCCTCAGCCTTCCAAGTAGCTGAGACTACAGGTACCCACCACAATGCGTTACTAGTTTTTCTATTTTTAGTAGAGATGGGGTCTTGCTCTTGCTCAGGCTGGTCTCCAAGTCCTGAGCTCAGGCAATCCACCTGCCTCAGCCTCCCAAAGTGCTAGGGTTATAGCCATGAGCCCATCATCTTCTAATTTTCCAGTCTATAACTATTTATAGATATTTATGTTGTTTCCAATTTTTCACCACAAACTCAATTCAATAATTACTCTCCCTGCATTTTTTTTTTTTTTGGAGACGAGAGTCTTACTTTGTCGCCCTTGGTGGAGTGTCGTGGTGTCACAGCTCACAGCAACCTCAAACTCTTGTCTTGGAAGATAAGCCAGAGATTCTCTTTAAATATAAACACTGTAAATAAAAAAATGTTTAAGATGCAACTGTGTTAGGAAAGTAAAAGTGGCCCAGATGCCTAGTAAGAAGACTGGGATAATTCCTCTCTTTATGAATGTTACAATAACACTTAGCTTCTCTAAAACAGACTAATACATATTCTAATGAACAGTAATACTAGGATCCTATAAGTTAACTCCGGGTCTGACAGCAATCAGGCCTGAAGGATTACTGGCTTTATTCTCATTGTTATCATTTAACTTCTTGAAAAAAAAAGTTTCAACTAAAATTCATGTGCACCTAATGTTATAAAAACTTATTCTAATACATTAATTAAATGTTAGTCAATGCACCCATTCAGTATTTCAATGAAATACATGAATTTTATTAACATATGCCTGGAATGTGCAGTTTGCATGAAGACTGTAATTCAATCTTTTCTTTTCTATCCTTTTAACGGCAGATTTTCGTTAGTCTCCTCAATGAGCTTCTCTTGCCGGAACCTTTGATGAAAACGCACTTGATTATATATCCCAGTCCAGGGGTAATCATATTTACAGGCTGCCCTCTGGGTGCTCATGTGTTCCCTGAAATAAGCTGAGTTGAGTGTGCTACGTAGCCCAGAAGAAGAGGAACAACTGAAAAAATTTTAAAAATGTGGCATCAACCTGCAGGAAGCAAATCGGCACAAGAAACCGTTCAAGGAATCATCTGCACAGAGAAATGCAAACCACGTGTAGCTTCTTTCTCCTGCTTTTCCTCCACTCCTCCAAACTATGCTATGTATCAGAGACAATATTATATATTACAAACTGATATTTTTACAGTGTTCTTCCTATAACACCGTAAATTCCTTCCCACACACAATTTGCCCATCCTTCCCATTCCATTCAAAGCCAAAAGCAAACTTCCTAAGCAAAAAATGTACACAGCCATGCAGATTCGGGAGAGCTGGCTTCAATCTACAAGGAGGAATGTTCTCTGGTCCAGAAAGAGAGGGGGTGGCGAGGATGCGGTGGGGCAAAAGCTTGCATCTCATCAGAGGACAAGGCAGACAGACCTTGGGAGAAGGCAGAACTCCTTCCCCCAAGGACAAACCAGTTCTAGATGAATCCCCACTGCTGTTGCCACCCACAGCTCAGGGTCAACCCCTCCCCACGGGAGCCTGGGCCAGGCCTCTCTTCTCTCCTCGCCTCAGGCCTCACCTCTAAAAGACCAGCGAGTGGTTCCTCACACACAGACACCCCTCAATGCACACCGCTGCACTCAGCTCTCCCAGACGGTGGGGCTCTCAGAATCCAGAATCTCACCCTTCCTCCTCCGAGGGCTGACCATCCTAGAGCTCTAATAAACATCCCCAAACAGAGCAGGAATTATATGTGAACGGAAGTCTAGGATCATGCAAGCCTCCCAGATCCTCTCCCCTGCCTCTGTGTTTACATGATTAACCTGGAAGGCCTTGACTCTGTCCAGCCCCCCGGGGATCTGGGATCATATCCCCATCTTTGTGTTTTATGTCCTGACTGAACACTGCTCTCTGGGCTCTGGGCTACCTGGCAACAGACAGACAAGAAGTTAATCTGAAACACTGGTCAGCGTCTTGGCAGAGCAGAGTGACTAAAGCCAGAATGCAATATACGTGTTATCACTCATGGCCTTGGAACATGAAACAGCCTCTCTCACTAAAGCATCAGGGAAGTCTAAACACAGGGGACTAAAAAGGGGAGGAGTGGGCAGCTTTAATAAAACAAGCACTTGCAAGCCAGCTGAGGGACTGGTCCTCATTGTTTTGCTTTCACGGACAAAACAGAGTTGGGCTGGGCTGAAGTCCAGACCCCTGAGTACCTACCACCCACTCCTTGCAGTGTGCACAGATAATCAGGCAGCAGAGATTTGCAAAGGCTGAACTCCAGGACGAAGGTGGCTACCTTGGCTGAGCCTTTATGATTATTTTTTTAATGGAATAAAATGAAGGACAGCAAAGAAAAATTTTAAAGGAAGCAGTGTTTCAACTGTCAATGGGAAATAGAATTCTCAACATGCGATTTAAAAGTAGCTTCAACTAGAAGCTAAGCTTTACAGATTTTGAACAGGCAGATGAGAGATGGGTAACTAAATGCACACAAAACTCAAACAGATCGTGCCTTTTCTATCAGGTCCAGAACCCCTAAGGGGCAGCTGTTTAGTATCCACAGTCACAAATAAGAAAAGGAATAAGAACACACGCTCTATGATCTGTTCAGTCGGCTCATACTAGGAACACGAAAACTACTTGTAGGGGCAGAAGAGACCAACCATTTTTACTGAAATTAAAAGGTGTCCTCTCCCTGCAGCAGGGAATTATAAGTGGTCAGTGAAGGAGAAATTGTATCCGGAAGCTTAATGAGGGGTGTGTGCATGCTTTTATAACTTGGATTTACCCAACATTTGGTTTTGTTGTTCTTAGCATTTTTCTAGAAATGGGCCATCCATCTAAAAGGTGCAGCTCTCACATTTAATACAGTGCCAGAGGGTTAAAGCAGCAAAGAACCTTGGCGGACCATTTATTTCAATTTCCTTGTTTTATCAACATGAAAACTGAGGCTCAGACAGTAACCGCCCTGAGGCCACACAGCTCTTCTAACACACACACACACACACACACACACACACACACACACACACACACACACGGACTCTCTCTCTCTCTCTCTCTTTTCAAGTGTCCTCAACTGTCCCATTTCTATAGCCTCAGGAATATTCGCAGGCCATATCCCCTCCACCCAACCTGAATGTTTGATCCTGAGGCTTAAGAGACACCTACTTGCATGAAGGACCCCTGCAAACATACGTGTATATGTATGTTTCCCCGACACCCAGACAAGGTCTCTGTCACCCAGGCTGGAGTGCAGTGGCCTGACTATAGCTCACTGTAACCTCCAATTTCCAGGTTCAAATGATCCTCCTGCCTCAGCCTCCTGAGCAGCTAGATCTATAGGCATATGCCACCATGCCTGGCAAATTCTTTTCCTTTAATTTTTTTGTAGAGATAGGGTTTTGCTATGGTACAGCCCAGGCTGGTTTCAAACTCCTGACCTCAAGAGATCCTCCCACCTCAGCCTCCCAAAGTGCTATGATTACAGGCATGAGCCACCACACACAGCCAAGTGCGTTCTCTCTGTTGTGCAATCACCTGCACCACCCACCTCCAGAACTCTTTCATCTGGCAAAGCTGTGTAACCCATTAAGCAACAACTTCCCATTTTCCTTCCCCCCTCCCCCCTGAGACACACCATTCTACTTTCTCCACCACACATGTATTTTACAGAGTATGCTTAGTTTCATGAATTCAAAATTAATAACACAATAAAACACAGTACTCTCAGATTTCGAATACTGAGTACCAGAATACACTATAAAATACATATTCGACTTTATTTGCAGCAAATATACTTATCGACATTTTAATAGTTACGTAGAATTCCATGTATAAATGAATTACAGTGTAAGTGGACTTACGGTTTTATCTTATCACTAACACCACTTTCATGAACACCTCTGGATGGGCATTTGATTTCTATTAGGTCTGAGAGAGCTCTTCTAGAAGCTATGCACATACTTAAGATTTCTGACCAGCTGCCAAACTGCCCACCAGAAGGGTGGCTGCATGAACTTTTACTGATGCTTCCAATATTCAGACAGATCATTCTGTGTCTGAACGGGGAGGAGGGAGGCAGGATGGTGCTCAAACAATGGCCCACAGTCCCAGCTAATCATTCCACTGCCCTTCCTTCTCTTATAGTCATAAGAGACCTTCCCATGTGAGCTCTGCCTGACATACAGCATAAGAAATCCACAAAGGTCAGGAATAGCCATGAGCTAGAAAGCAGATTTTGAAAAGGTGACCTTGTTTTACTGAGAAAGCTAAAGGTATAATCTCTCACTCTTTACTAACTCTTAAATCTGCTACATAGAAGAACCGAAAACAGGCAAATAAAAAAAAAATGTTTCCTTATTCTTACTACTAACATTTTTCAAAACCAGCCTATGAAAGTAAATTCAATTAGACTATTGTTTCAGAATGTTTTAAGGTATCAGCAAAATAGTGTATCTTGTGATGACACAGCAACCACTTTTGCATTTACAAGGAAATTGCCAAACTAACAACACTGTCTGCATTTTAATTTTATGACTTGGCTATTAATTGAGCTTATCTGGGGGTGGCTGAAAGGGCCCTAATAAGAAGCCTCCCCACTCTTGCTGTACCCAAAATCTCATTTCTCAAATGAAGCCACATTCTCTGGTTAGGAACGTTCATGGTTTAATAAATTGCTTCTAAAAGTAAAAAATTCTTCCTTTTCTTTCCAATAACAAAACAATCTTTAAAAAAAGAGAAAAGGAACTTTGTACTGAACGTATCCTTTGCTTTGCCCCAGCTGTGGACAAGCCAGCAGTTCCTTCTCCATGAAGTGGTTCCTGCATATCCAGTGGTTACTTTTCCCATTCCCCTCCCACCATCGGTTACGCTAACATATGTTTTCATTTATAGCATTATGGATATTCTCTAGACAGTCAGTCTGTTGAAAAGAAATTAATCCCAGCCATGAGCTCAGATCCTGAATTCTCAGCAATTTCTTGTGAATTCATGGCAAGTCTATATATGCTGAGGCTGAATCTGAACCTGTAAACAGCTGGCCGGGGCGACACGATCATGCATTTGGCTTATTTGGTTCAAATCTCATTCAGCACTTAGAGCAACACAGGCAGAAGAACACATTTCTCATCAGCAGATTCTCCACCACAAAGTCTACTGACAAAATCCTTGCAATAGCTCCAAGTTCATTATCACGGGATAGAACAGCCCACTTTTACTGAGTACTTACGAAGTGCCAGGGACTGTCTTATCATTTTACACATGCTATCTAGTCTATCTGCAGGGATTATCACTAACTCCCAAGGAAACAGATAATGTTCTCATCCACACTTGAGAGACGATGTAACTGAGACTCACCGAAGTTAAGAAATGTGTTCAGAATCACAGTTACTAAGAGTGGAGCTATGGATTTGAACATTCAACTTTCTAACTCAAAATGCTCCAACACTGACATGTCTTAGTATGTCATTATAAGAGATATTTGGGGACGGGTGAGCAGGACACTCAGTGCTTCTCAGGGGTGCTCATGCGTTACGATTACCCACTTAAATCATCTCTTTGCCCGGGAAAGCAGAGGTCCCCATAATGAGAAGCACATGAGTTGTAGCGTCCTGAGAACACAAATAACTAAAATGTCACATGGACAAGAAGGATGGAGAGTGCTACTTTCAAAGACGTTCATAACCGTCTGGGGAGGCCCATTTTGTGTTAGAAAGAGGCTAAACTGCCCATCAGCTTGTGGCAAATCCCACATTTATAGAACATGTACGTGCTCTCACACACACAGGATGATGGATTCTGACCTCAAACGCAGGAATTCTGCCTCCACCCTGTGCTCTGCTCATTACAGACAACCCAGAACTAACCACGGGGCTCACTTTCCACGACAAATTTGCTGGGAACTGATGTGGGAGCCGTGAAGTAGAAAGGCTGGGAGCAAAGCACGGCCCGTGTTGTTGGTGTAATCCTGGACAGGCACCGCCAGCCCGGCGCGGCCTCTCCCCACCTAGTGCTTAGAGGGTATGTCATTACTGCACACCTCATCTAAGTTACTCCTCATAACTACCCTCCCAGGTGGCTACCAGTTTCTTTTTCTTTGTTTTTTTTGAGACAGGATCTTGCTCTTTCACCTAGGTAAGAGTGCAGTGATGTCATCATAGCTCACTGCAACCTCAACCTCCTGGGCTGGGGTAAGCCTCCTGCCTCAGCCTCCCAAACAGCTCAAACTACAGGTATGTGCCAGGCTAATTTTCTTCCTTTTTTATTTCTTTTTGGATTAATGGGTCTCACTCTTGCTCAGGTTGATCTCAAACTCCTGATCTCAAACAATCCTCCCGCCTCAATGTCCCAGAGTGCTAGGATTACAGGCATGAGCCACCACGCCCATCTAATATCAGCATCTTTATTTTACAAATGGTAAAATTCAAGTCACAGCTAAAATGTGGCAGAGGCAGGATTCAAATCCAGTTTTTGTCTAACATCAAAGTCTTTGGTATAAATCTCAGTTTCTTTGTTGATAAATAAGATCGAATAACTGACTTGGGGTTACTATGAGCAACTCCTGAAACATTATCAGGCAAGTACTGCGTAGCAGCACTTAAGAAATTGCAGCTACCGATTCCGGAAGAAACAACAGTGTGGCGTGAGCATGGGGAAGCAAAAGAAAACAAGGAAATATGCAACCATGAAGCGAATGCTTAGTCTTCGGGATCAGAGGCTGTGAGTGTCCGTAATCAATTGGATATTTAGACTACTTGAAGATATAAGAAAAAGTCACAAGGGTAAAGAAAAGGACAGATTGAAATCTAAAAAGAAAGAAAAGAAAGATCCCAGCACATTAAAGGAAAGAGAAGTCCCCCAGCACCCTTCCTGCTTATTCTTCCAATATAATACACAACTGGGCCCACCTTACCACATCTTAGTTGATACCAACTTCATAAACTTTTCCATTAAAGCCAAACTGGACTTAGTGCAGTCAATGATGGACTGTCTGTATGCAAAGTGCATTCCTTGTATAACTGACTGTGTAATGGCTGAAATTGAGAAGTTGGGGCAGAAGTATCGAGTGGCCCTCAGGATTGCCAAGGATCCAAGATTTGAACGATTACCATGCACACAGAAAGGAACTTATGCAGATGACTGCTTAGTACAGAGAGTAACTCAGCACAAGCGTTACATTGTGGCCACACTTGACGGAGACCTTAAACGAAGAATCCGGAAAATCCCTGGAGTTCCTATCATGTATATTTCTGACCACAGATACAATATTGAACTGATGCCAGATGATTATGGAACTCCTCGGTTCTAATTCTTATAAGACAATGTTTGTATGCCTTTCTTCAACCAACTTTCTCTGTTAACAGTTTGTTAAACATGAAATACCATGAATTATTACTCTGTTCACCTGCTTGCTTTATTATGACCAGGAGGATGTGGATAAACACACTCATGTTTGGATGCTATTTTGAAAATGATATTTTATCTCATTGATAGTCAAAGGTGGAAAATCTCGCAAAGAATGCTTTATTCTTTTTTGAGTTCTGTTGTACAATGTGGTAACTATAGTTAATATTAGAGTAATATACATTTCAAAATTGCTAAGAAAGTAAATTTCAAATGCTCTTACCACAAAAATGTTAAGTATTTGAGGTGA
>CAUYRH010168040.1:0-23545 GCA_963574655.1 Perodicticus potto | reverse complement strand
CGGGTGTTGTGGTGTACGCCTGTAGTCCCAGCTACTTGGGAGGCGGAGGCAAGAGACTCGCTTGAGCCCAGGAATTGGAGGCTGCTGTGAGCTGTGATGCCACAGCACTCTATCCAGAGTGACAGCTTGAGGCTCTGTCTCAAAACAAAACAACAACAAAAAAGATGCAATGATTTTAACTTATTCCATTTTCTTAAAAATACAAATTTGGAAGCAATAGTTTGTATTCTAAGTACATTCTTGATAAATAATCTTTTTGGTTATTGCAAGTCACTTTCTGGGGTTTATTTCATTTATTTACTCTGTGAATTTATTCCTATTACATCAGAGTAATATTTACCTCATCTTCACCTCAATTGTCACATTTTACAAATATGTGGAGCCTTACTTCTTTTACTGAAAGGGTGGGGCAGGGACAGGCTGAGAACTTTAAGAAAGGAAGGATGTCTTTCTCTTGCTTTTTTTTTTTTTTTTTTTTTGTAGAGACAGAGTCTCACTTTCTCACCCTTGGTAGGGTGCTGTGGCATCACACAGCTCACAGTAACCTCCAGCTCCTGGGATTAGGCGATTCTCTTGCCTCAGCCTCCTGAGTAACTGGGACTGCAGGTGCCCGCCACAATGCCCGGCTATTATTGTTGCAACTTGGCCCGGGGCCGGATTTGAACCCGCCACCCTCTGTATATGGGGCCAGCACCCTACTCACTGAGCCACAGGAGCTGCCCTTTCTCTTGCACCTTTAACTCTGCCAACCGTGTGCTCTTTAAGCAGAGGAGACTGGTTTTCTATCTTCTCATGGGATACAAATAGCCCAAAACTTTGTTCCTCTTAGCCCTGGGAGATCAGAACAGAGAGAGTTCTTGAGGGAGTTTGCTCTCTCAGGCTGAGAAGCCTCTCCCATTCACTTCCAGTGCTGTACAGATACTATCATTTGTCACTGTAAGCTCTATCTGAAAAAGTTTGAAAAGCATTGCCCTCCACCCTTGATATGTCTTCTTAACATTAAACTATTGAAGCAAATTTAACTTTCTAAATGCAAGATGATAATATTTCCATGTAAATAAGCCCCATGTTACTTTAATAAATTTCTTCATCTGTAAAAATAGAGTTTAGTTAGAACTGAAAAAGGAAAATAACTGAAAGGAAGCAACACATTGCCTTGGTCATGAGATGCAGCCCACATCCATGCCCCTTTCTTTCTTCTTTCCTTCCCAATCCTGATTTGTATCTGTGCTAAATGTTCACTAGAGTGTAAGTACCTCCAGGCCAGGCACCTGTTTGATTTATTTCAGTATCTAGAGAGCCCAGAAAAGTATGAGATACATGAAATGTTTCTTAAACGTTACAGTTAATGTTTCATTTCTTTATCTGAGAATTTCTATATGTCCTTTTAATTTTTCATTTTTTCCAACTTCCTAAAACTTAGAAGACTGTGGATAATACTTCTAGGTTTAAATCTCAGTGCAACCTGTCTTGATACATAACCTGTTACGATTCCCCATCTCACTTAAAACTCCAGTTTCTCTTAGGGATTACAAAAAAAATGGTATTTATGTTGGGCTCTAAACTTTTCTACAGAATATGGTTTTGATGAATAAACAAATGTTTTAAATGACTTCTTCTTATATATATATATACCTAAAATGTTCAATGTTTCAAGTTGCTTAAAATCTCTATAAGACTCCTGGTGCCTGTAGCTCAAGTGGCTAAGGTGCCAGCCACACACGCACCAGAGCAGGCGGGTTCGAATCCAGCCCGGGGCCTTCCAAACAACAATGACAACTACAACCAAAAAATAGTTGGGCATTGTGGCAGGCGCCAGTAGTCCCAGCTACTTGGGAGGCTGAGGCAAGAGAATCATTTAAGCCCAGGAGTTGGAGGTTGCTTTGAGGTGTGATGCCACGGCATTCTACCGAGGGTGACAGTTTGAGGCTCTGTCTCAAAAAAGAAAAAAAAAATCTCTATAAGCCTGAAGTAAAATCTAATCATTTAGGAAAAAAATTCCAAGAAACAAAAAACAATACTTCCTAAACCAAAACCTCAAAGTGCAAATTTGCCAAACTTTCTTAATGTTGTTATCTTTTTTGTTTTGCTTGCTTATAACATGAGGAAGCTGGAAATGTAGTTTCACAGTTACCTAAGACAGCAAAGATTAATAAAATGATTACAGTATTCTAGATTTGCAATAGATAGTAGATATTTTCTTTCTCTCTAGGTTCATTTTGGTTTTCTTCTTATTATTCTTTCTACATTAACATTGTAAACTATCATTTTCTAGCCATTTTTGAGGGAATGGCTAGAATCTTTCTTTTTCTTTCTTTTCCTTCTTTCCTTCTTTCTTTTTAAAAAGAATGAATTCAAAACTTTGGTTCCAAAGCAAAGCAAGGCTATGGGTTTTGTTTTGTTCTGTTTTTACCTGCCTTTATTCTGGGAAAAGCAAAACAAGCCAAACATTCTTTGTCCTTACCCTTAAGATCTTGTCTTTGAAATGGTTATACAGCAATTGGTCTCTGATAGGACAGCTCTTTCCCCAGATAAAATTTCTATTTATAACGTCTACACATAATCCCAAAATGAAGAGAAGGGGAGAAGAAAATTATATGCATAGAGCTTTGTCCAGTCATCAGAGTCAGAACCCAAAAGTGAGCTGGTCAACCAGAAGAATGGGCAGTGGATAGGGGTGGGGAGTTCATCGCTCTCAGTCTGGTTTCTGTTCGTGCCAAGAAGTAACCCTCAAGCTACTCATAGCCCTATTCAGCAGGGAGCCAACTACTAATTGCCACTGCTGTGAAGCTAAGAAGGGTTCTAGTGTGGTCAGCTTTTTCCATCATCATCGGAGGGGAAAGTGGATAAGGAGCATAGACACTTGAAAAGGCTTGTTGTAGAACTAAAGTACATTCGATGTGAACAAACAGATGGCATCAGGGAGCTGTCAGCTCGCAGAACCCTATCAGGTCCCTCTTACACATGGGTTTTAATGGCCTCTCGACTGCTCCCCTCCCTGCTGCCAGCCTTGCTCTCCATACCTTCCTCCACACTAAGCTATCGAATGCACAGGTCTCAGAACAACGCTCCTATTGCCAAAGACAAAGTCCCAAACTCATCAAAAAACATTCCTTAAGGGCGGCACCTGTGGCTCATCGAGTAGGGCGCTGGCCCCATATACCGAAAGTGGCAGGTTCAAACCCAACCTTGGCTGAACTGCAAAACAGAAAAATAGCCAGGCATTGTGGCAGGCGCCTGTAGTCCCAGCTACTCGGGAGGCTGGGGCAAGAGAATCGCCTAAGCCCAGGGGTTGGAGGTTGCTGTGAGCTGTGTGAAGCCACGGCACTCTACCGGGGGTGACAAAGTGAGACTCTGTCTCTACAAAAAAAAACATTCCTTATAAGTTCCCTCCTGCCCACGTCTTGGCCTCTATCTCACCTACCATCAGCCAAGGCTCCAGCGATATCAAAGGCTTATCACTATCTTCAGTTTAACCAACACCTATTGTTCTGCTTCCTGGAAAGCCATTTGTCCTGTGGTTTTCTAGGCATCAGTCACTTCCTTCTTTGTGCTATCTTTGCACATTGAGCGTACTTTTATTATTGTATCTATCATAGTATATCTTGTTTTTTGACAAATCTCTTCTCTACCACAGACTGCCTCATAGGCTATGCAAGATTTTTACCTTCCCAACTCCAGAAAACGCTGCTGTTCATGTTGCAGAATGTGTGATTTGTCAGCTTGACAGCTCTGCCTGCACTACTTGAACTAATAACAGTTGCTGCTATTTATTGACTATGGAACGAGCGCTACTTCTCCATCATCTCATTTTATCTGCACAACAAATCGTGACATGAGCACGATTTCTCCCTTCAGCTTTGGACGAGGAAACCGAAGTCCACAGAGAGTAAGTAATTTGCCCAAGTAATTTGCATCCCGTCGACTGTGGGTGCTTTGGGAATCAGGACCAGGTCTAATTCCTCCATGGAGCGAGCTCCAGTTTCTAGCACAGGGTCTAGAATAAAAAGAACCCCAATGCATGTTTAGGTGAGTGAACGAACGAGAAGCCTGAGGAAGAAAGAGCTTATTCCCTTCAACTATTGGAGGGGCTTCATGGAACCCAGCACTCTTGATTAGACAGAAATCTGGAATATGACTCAGGTTGTGATAAGGGAAATTATAGGTTCAAAGAATTTGAATGGTCTCAATTGTTTGTTGAGCACTTACTCTACATCATGCCCTCCTGAAGTTTGAAATATATCAGATCCCTGTCATCTGAGAGCTCACACTCTGGCAGAGGGTGACAAATACTAAAAATAGATACAACAATTAAAGTATATAATGTGTAAAGGCAATATGCATTAATCAGATAAAGAAACTTAGAACAGATAATGGGAAATGAGGGAATGGCGTTCTGCGTGAAATTGAGGAGGGTAGGATTCCCTTCAATGACAAGGAAACAGTGTAATTTGAGCAAATGTTTGAAGCGGATGGAGGTTATCCAGGAGGACGTCTGGGGAAGGAGAACCCCGGCAAACACAACATCCCTTGCATAGTCCCTAAAGGAAGAGACTGTTTAGAATGCCCAGGGACAGTGAGGGGGCAATTTATCTGGAGTCGGGTGACCAGTTAGGTGTATTGTCAGGGTACTGAGGTAGAAAAGTGTCTGTGGTAAAAGACAATTACGAATACTGCATGGAACATGCTTATACTAAAAACGTTTTTACATTTTTGATCTGATAATTCAAATTTAACTAGGCATCCTATATTTTTATTTGCTTAATCTGTCAGCCCTGTTCTGGATCTGAGTGGGAAAGGAAGAACGGGCTTTGTCTAAGGTCTCTGCGCCTCCCTTCCCTCAGCCATTACTCTCCCACCCAGCAGGCAACCTTTCTCCGCGTGGAAGGAAACTTCAGAGCTTCAGAGCTTAATCCCACAGATTCTGCCATCGAAGGAGTCTAATTCACACATTCTGTGGTTCCAAGTTCAGGAATCCAGGGGAGGACTCTGGAGGACCCAGTCAGAGTCAGGGACATTGTAGTCAGGAGGACCGGGAGCTGTGAGAGACTCAGCTTGGGGCGATCAAGTCCATCCAGTCACATCAGCTCCCCAAGGAAGCACACAGCGTGGAGGAATGTGTGCAGAAGACGAAGGGCGTGCACCCTCAGACACCTTGGGAGGTCCATGGTAGCAACGCTGAATATAGGCAAGGATGGCATAAAAATATCCTGGTAAGTGAATCTTGCAAATGTAACTTGGCTTTGTAAATGTATTGCACATATATCTTTGTTTGTTTGTTTGTTTGTTTAGTACTAAAGTATTATCTCTTAGATTATTATACCATTAGTTAACCCAATATCATTCTTAATTGCTTTAACATAAGCCAAGTGCTTCAGAGACAGATATTCCTCAAGCACACTTGGTAATGAATGGGTAGAGCCCTCTGGAACTAGTAATTTCTCACAGTCATCCACCATCAAGCCAGTCCATGTTTCCCTGATTACAATGTTAAACTCCCAATTCTGATTTTACTACTGCTTGAATGGACATAAATTTTCTAGCATAGAATTACAATCCCACCTGGATTACAGAAATTGGAGTCATGTGAAAGAATAGTTTTTGGAGGCCTTCAAGGGCCTGCACACCTGCAGTTCTCTCAGAAGCTTTGGATGTACTGGTGACAGTAATTTCACAGAATTCAAGTGATTTATCACCAGATTTTAGGATATATCTTTGCTCAATAACTATAATTGGGAGGTGTCTCTACTATAACTGGCTGTCCAGGGGCTGAGGTGAACTGTCTGTGATAAAAGAAATGATTAAGCAAACTTGGTGAAAAGATTATTTTTTTGTCAAGAAAAGAAAAAGGGCTGCGGGCTTTGGTGCATAGGGTGGGAGGCTGTGTGGCTCCACGCAGCTGAGTAGAAATCATGCCCTGGGGTCACAGCCCATCAGACACCACACAGACAGTTGGAAGTGTTCTCTCTGCGCTCCCTGTGGAGTCAGGGCATCCTCATTTCACACACCGTTTATTCCTCCCATGAGGGATTTCACAAAGGAGTGGTCTGGAGTAGTATTCAAGCTGCTTGTGACACCAGCGTGTGGGTCCTCTGTTTGGGAGAGCACGTCTCAATCACTCAAGTTTAGCGCTGTTCCTTTCCTTCAAGACAAACCAATTTGTTTATTTGTCTGCAAAATTTCTCTAGAGACCTATTCCCTAGTTATCCCCAGAGCCATGTTTTTATTTGGTGATGGTGCTGGAATAACATTGGCTAGAGGAGAATTGTTCTGGTTCTTTCTCTGTCATAACGCATAAACACATGCTGACATGTGCCAAAGAGGAAATACACTTGTTGGGGTTTAATAGCTTCCTGACCACTTTCACAGGCTCTGCTAGATGACTCACCCCCACACAGGATATTCCTCAAAGATGTGCTTATCCAAGACGTTAGCCTCCATTATGAGATTTCTCAGTGGATACCACTAATGATCTGATACCCAAGTGATAGTCGGGGTATCACTGGGTGTTTCCAGGCATTTGAAAAAGTTCAAAGGAAAATGGAATGCCTACATGCTACCCAGTTCTTTCAAGAGGAGGAAAATTCCACATAAACCACACCAGGGCTCCATGAAGGTTTGAGACGTGAGATTTGTTGGGTTGGGGGCACTCGGTCATGTACCCCAATACTGGCACTGTTATTCTTTTTCTTCATTCAACTTAAACACAGCTCTTTGCAGCACCACACTTTGTGCCAAGCATCGTGTGGGCGGTGGGGAGAGATGGTTTTTATAGCCTCTCATCACAGTCTTGGGAAACGAGTTTTCACCCTTGTAGTGTTTTAACAAGTTCCTGCAGAAACTTTCTCCTTGATGCTAGACCTGCTTTCAGGGAGTTTTTTTTTTTTTTTTTTTCTTTCCCAAGCCCTGTGAGGACTGGCCTGCGGAGGGATATCACTGAGTGGCCTCACCCTTGAACTCTGTGTTCCTGGGCTCACTGAAGCTCACGGGGACAGGAGGGGCTCGGGACACTTTCCCAGAGTGGATTTGTTCTCCTTGTCCATCAGCCAAGGCCCTCGTGGAGAGAGGGTGGTGCTGTGCAGCTTGTTTGTCGGAACCCCTCCCCTCCCCATTCTTTGTTGTCTGTCAGCTCAAACTCCTACTAGGACACAGTGGAAGAAAAGCTGTCACCGTGAAAGGCTTCAGCTGCCTCGCAGTGCGGCTCCGCTCTGCCAGCTCCCGGCCTGGGCACTGGCATGAACGCTGTGCTTCCATTTAGAGGGGAATGAAAGGGCGAAATGAATAGACTTAAGCCCTTTTACGTTTCCTATTCAAGTACACCCCACCTCTACGTACCCCCAAAATGGCCTCCTCAGGTTTTTCTTGCCTCCTTTTCTAGTAAGACAATGGCAGAGGGACGAAACAGTGCTGCTAAAACTTTCAAGGCGTCAGTACTGGATTTTCTATACAAATCCCGAACGCTGCTTAACAGTGGAATCGGGGACTTTCCTGCTTTCACAATATTAATTTATGTAAGGCCTGCCCCAGTTTCCTCCCTCTGAATCTGTTTGAATTGCCCTATGCCCACTTAATGAAATGCAGTTTTTATTTTCATCCCACAGATCTTTGTCAGTTTTGGGAAACTGGGCAGAGGAGATGGAGTTGTCTGTGCTGCCATTGAAGGGTGGCAACAGTGAGGATTTTCCAACAGTGAGGTTAAAGCATGTATGGGTAAAGTAGAGCTCATATTTGGAAAGACAGGGAGTGCTTTCTCCGTGCATCTGAATTTTGCAAACGCATTTTCTCTCTTCAGCCTTGCAGCTGGCTGCTGATTTCCCAATTCACTCACCCCTTTGCCCTCCTGGAGCAAGTCATTGCCACTGGGCCCCAACTGGCCATTTGTTATTCAAGTCTTTGTAGAACGAGGCATAGATCGTCATTAGCCATAACTTTAGACACTGCTGGTGTTAGAGGTGGGGAGGAAGAAGATAAATTAGGGAGGGAGGTATAAAATATTCTAAGCCTAATGCAATGTTATTGGTATTACGGATCACCTTTCCTCTTCAGGTGTACCTGTGCCACCATTGGCACAGATTTTTGTACAAATACAAATACAAATAACCCCCGTTCTTGATATTTTTGCATGCTTTCAATTTCTTTGTTCCTTTTAACTTCCCATGTCTATTTTATTGCTATGTTCTCACTGTACTTATAATGCTTATGTTGCCAAGCATTTCTTGGTAACCAGCCGTTGTTTATGATGAAAACTAACCTTGAAGAGCAGAGCAGAAAGGAGTCCAGGGGCATTGTCCTTTGAGGACCCTCATAAGACCCCCAGACTTTTGTCCTCATGCTGCCAATGATGAACGCACTCACCCCATCTGAGTGATGAACTCGAACTTGGACTCATCCTTAAGAAATGTGCCCCCTGACCCTGTCAAACTAACTGTGATTTTGCAGACACATGTTCCTGTACGACTATGCTGTGGATAACACCTTCTGCGTCTCCCGTCAGACCACCAGCTCCGGCAGAACAGGGCCAGCCTCTTTCATCTTCAGAGCTGAGCCCTGGCAGGCACACAGTGGGGAGTCAGTGTTTCTGGGGCATGAAGATAAGTTTAAATAGACTTCTCCCCATCTCTTTCTTGCCCTTGCATTTTCCTGAATTTCTGCTAATTGACCCAGAACATTTTCTTTAACTTTATCATGGCCCACTGAGATAATGATGTTTACCAAGCCTCTTTGAGAGTTTTGAGTGATAAGATAAGAATATTAAACAGGCTGCATGTGAATGTGTTGGATGCCCTTTAAAAGTGTGCACACATATGGCAGCATTTTTATTGTTTTATACAGGAAGTGCTCATAAGCTTTTTTCTATCCAAGAGAAAAAGCAATTTACTTAATGAATGCGTTGACACTCCTTGTCCTCATCTGTGAAATGCAGGGATAGCACAAAGGTCCCTCCAATATCTCCTTAAGGTCTAGAATGCTCCTTGAGGATTAGCACCCTTGTGTGGGGCAGGTAAAGTTGGGCTGGGAAGAAGTAAAATAATAGAGGCCCACCCAACTATCGTGTACTTCAGGAAGCCAAATCCCACCCAGGGCTATTTTGATTAGGACTCCTGGCTGCCAGCTGCGGCTCTAGCCACAGCGACAGGGGTTGAGGGACAAATTGCCCTCCTCATTAAGAAGCTGCGTTAAGAAATGTACTGGGGTGAAGTCAGGGACAGAACATGGAGCACTGACAATTTTTTTCTTTCTTATAAATTGTTTCTTTCCTCCATTTGGTGTCATCTAATACAATAACAAAATAGAACCTATTTTCAAAAAGTAATCTAATGGGTTTGTTTCCATTAAATAATATTTGACAAAATATATTAAACATATTCTTTCTCGTTATGAATATTTTGGCTGATATCTTCCAAAACGTACCCAAGAAAAAATGAAGTATTACTGCATAGTCATAGCATGGCTTAGTATTTTACCGATTTGGTTGTGTGGACTTGTTTTAAGCCAGGTTTTTCAAAACATAATCATATACAAAAAATCTCTACTGCAAAAACATTAGCCTGTAGCACAGGCAATGGAAACATTATTATCATAATCCTACTTAGAAAAAAAGACTAATCAATGGGTTTATAAGTAGATGTGTGCTAGGTCCTAAGAGGAAATAAAAATCTTGAAAGATTTCCTGTGACACAAGTAAATATGCTATGGTTTTGCTATGGTTTTTGTTTTGTTTGGATTGTTTCTTATTAATAGTCACTTGCCAGAACATTGAAAACCATAAAAGGAATGGGTCAGTATAAACATACATTTCTTTCTATACAGATAAAATCTTTCTCTTTTGCAATAAAATACCATCTGAACTATTTTAATTTTGTTCTAATGTTTTGATATTCCATTCCAGAGATTTTGGTAACAAACATGGCTTATTTATTCTGCTGTTCTGTGCCTAAATACCACATGATTGGCTAACATTAACATGCAAATTATATTTAAATGTGTTTGCCCTTCCTGTATTTGCTGTGGTGGTGCATCCTTTGTCAGCTGTACCTTTATCTTTTTTTTTTTTTTAACATCCTGAAGAAAAACTGTACTCATGGACTCACTGGACTCATTGCCAAATCCAATTTCTTTCTTCAAAGTTATGAGATTTTTAAATTCTAAACAGACTCCTTTGAGGTCAAAAATTTACATGTATATCCTCTTTTATTTTTAAGAAAACAGAAGATCACTAAACTTAAAAACATGTGATTATACATTATCATTTGCTTTCAAATTTGTGACTCCTCTTCCTACCACACTCCACCTTCTCTTTGCTTCTTTCTTGTTCAAGCACTTTCAGTTCTGCCCTCCCTCTCTCTCTCTTTGATGGCCCCATTTGCCATCAAATATAGCAGCTTCTAGGATGCATCCTATGATGAGGTGACATGCATGATGGCCAGTCTGTATTATAGCTAGTCCAATGGTGGCAGCAGAAAGCAACCCTGTACTACTTACCTAAACTCCATCAATAAGAGAAAATTAACCTGGTACTAATTACAAATCAAGAGCATTTATCTTTGCAGATAAGCAAATAAGTCTGTGGTTGTGTGCAGGTGATTGTAAAGGCACTGTTGCCTTACAAATGTCAAAATTCTTTCTCAATTCCTGTTTCTTTCTTTCTTTCTTTTTTTTGTTTTTTGGGCATTAGGAACTGCATTCAATGGCTAGCAGTCTGCTAATGACTTTCCCTCATAACTGACTTGTCCCAGGAATCCTCAGTAAGAAGACAAAGAGGCAACGCCAGGGCTGAGAAGACTCAACCAGCTTAAGTGAAATTGTCAACCCCCAGGGAGGCATTCATAGTTTATTGGGTATGGAAGATGCATAGCAAAGTAAAGGAAGAAGGCTAGTAACCTTTAACATTAAGAAAAAATAACTATTATTGTGACCAGTGTAGCATGAAGCACAGATAGAGCACTCTCTGGGCAACAAAACATAACGTGTAGCCCACCAGAGAAATTAATAAAATGAAAGCGCCGTTTCTTGCAGATGGATATGTAGGAAAATAATGGCGCGGGGCTGCACTGAGCTGTCATGCATCAGATACTACATCTGTTATGGAAATCAGGGGAAGTGGGGGCCTTTTGTTCATGCGAGAGCCCTCCCAACAGGGATTTGGCTGGAGTAGATTTTCTTGTTATTAAACATGATTTCTAGCTAGTCGAGAGCAGATGCTTCTGCAGCTTTTGGAACTAATAACCAACCTTCAAGTGTATGCCACCCCTTAAAGAGGCTGGTCCTGTCAGAGACACCAATTTCAGCTCAAAGATAATGTGTTCAGTTCAGTTTCTACTTTGCACATGAATGACACTGATACCAGATGAGCCTTCTGGCCCAGGGTTGGCTAGAGATAGTAAAACAATGACATTGGCTCCAAAGAGATCAAATGGTAATATTTCCTATTTTTGCCTCAGTGCAAAGGTTGAAGCTTTCTAGGCATACTTGAGATGGGACAAATCAGAGTCAAATTGGCAGTGCTGTGGGTGTTAGCTGGAGAGCAGGGGATGAGAATGGAGGAAGCATGCAAATTCATACTGAACTTGGTAGAAACCTCCAGCCCCTCCTCTTCCCTCTCCAGGCTCTGACCTCTGGGCTAGGATGTTTGTTGAATAATTCATGAGCCCCAGGTCACCACCTAATTCAATGAAGAAAAGCATATCTTCTTGATAAACAACCTAAATTACACTGCTCAACTTCTTAGCCTTGATTTTTATTCCTGTCCAATTACAACACATTAATTTTCTAAAACAAACAAGCAACAAACAAAAAACCCCAACAGATTAAGCATTCATTCTATTCTAACAATTACATAGATGGTTGTTTCTAAATAAGAAAGAGGCATTTGAATCAAAAACTTGGCCATTATAAATGAAATTTAAATTAAGTTACTAAAGTAGCTTTATGTCTAAAACTCAAAATCGGTATCTGAAAAATTCTAAAATTGCACAGACTAAGAACATCAAGTAAGTATTTTTACATTTGATAGGTATTTTAAATTGTTTCAATGTAGAGATATAGGAAAAAGTATAGCCATATAGATGGTGCTTTTACCATGCACCTCGGAATCTTTCCTGTTTTAAGAGCTGTCCCTGTAGTTAGAATTGACCTCCCTAGGAACTAGATAGTAATTCTGGGATGGAATCTATGCCAACTGCGACACAGCTTGAAATGGCATTTCTAAACACAGAATAATTGTTCATGTTTTGTTGTAATTGTGCCCCCTTTATAAAGGCTTTATTTTGAACTTGCTCACTCAATCCCTAGATATACCTTGAAACAGTATTCTTAGGTGTGTGAATTTTGACTTCCTCCAAAATTTTCACCTGTGTGGAAAATTTCTTCTTCTGTGTGGCCTGCTCCATAAGCAGCTGCCTCCACCTGTTGAGTTCCTAACTGGCCCGATAGGGTTTCCTTTTTGAAACAGATTCAATTCAATATGTGACCAGTAAATTACCTTAGGGCACTGTCCAGAGCACTTTCAGGTGGAATGAATACAACAGAAAGATCTGGTTGATGGATTAAATCTGCTCTTGAAAAATTTGCCTACCCACTCAGAGGTAAGCCAGCCCAACTAACACTTTCCAAAATCTATAGACTAAGAACATAACAGCAGTCGTTTGGATCAGCAAGTCGCTTTCAGTTTGTCATGTGTTCTCAATGCTCAGTGGTGTTGGATCATGTTCTCACTATGACTCTGAGAAGGCAATAGACGAATATCATTAGCCTCATTCTACGGATAAAAACCCTGAAGTCACAGCAAGTCAAAGAGCTCACTGGTTATCACAGCAACAAAGTGGTGAAGCTGGAACTGCTTCCTGGGACTTCTGACCCTCCCCCCCAAAAAAACCAGAATCCATTTTTTTCTTTAAAACACTTTTAAAATTTCTTTTACACTGTATTATTTTGAGAGTTCAACTGACTTTTTCTCCGAGATCATAGTTAGAATTCTTGTTAAAATATCCAAAGCCACTAAAATGCACAAAGTAAACGTCGTTTCTAAACTTTTGCCATCTATTTTTGGCCAGTGTTAAGGGACACTGAATGTGAGAAGGCTTTTAAGTGAGATGTAAACCTGGACATCCCAGACACTTGTGGTCTGTAAAAGCATGGCGGGTATGTATTTTTTATTATTATTTTGCACAAACACGGTTGTTAACCCTAATGCCCTGGCCAGATTCCAGATAAAGGATTACAATTTTCCTCGCTAAAAATCATTCCCTGCTGCTTTAATTAGATATGGTCTTTTCCCCTCCCTTTCAGCACAGTCTGCAGAACTGCCCTGTCCTGTCAACCAGCTGCTGTCACTCAGTCTAGGAGGATGAAGTGAGTCTTCTCATATCCAGAGACAAAGCAATAGCCACAGAGCTGTATTTCAAAACAACACACAAACTTAAATGATGGATGGTTAATATCCTAAAAATTAAATCATAGAATGGAAAAGGAGCTTTTAAGATAATCCCCATAAGCTGGATCATAGAGGGGCCACATTTACAGGAAACCAGAACACCAAATTAATTTAGCCAACTCCGCTTTTAAAAATCCACCCAATTCTCATCATAAAGAAAAAAACCAAGCCAATTGTTTTTTGCATAAATGCCAGCTTAGTTGATTTGCTATTGTACATACTTAACCAGAGAGAGCAGCATAGCCCTAATTATTATTATAATGACAAATAATTTTAAGTTCTCTACTAACATTCTGAATGTGATAAGTAAGCATTTATTTAACTGAATGAAACCCATTTAAGCCAAAGACTCAAAAAGCAGAGAAAAAAATAAAAGGAATATTTTATATTTTGCAACTGGATTTGTGACAAAAATGAAATATTCATAATATGTTAGTGTAAAACAGTGTTCATGGGATTATGTGGGAAAGGCTATATCCCATATGGTGTTTACAGACTGCCGTCCCAGAGAGCTGACATAAGGTGAGAGCTGGCTTGACAGAGGCAGTGCCCATCTGCATTTGGAGGCGCCGTTGCCACCAACAGGGCAGATCTCCATATCTGGACATGGCTCAAAAGCTGGACAATCCTCCCCAGCCCACACAACGACTGTCCTTTGCTTTGCACCTGAAGTTGCTATGTCTGACTCCACCTCCCAGTTCATGTAATAAATACCTGCCTCCCAATACAAAAAGAAATTCTACTTCGGCTTGCCTCCTTCACACATGTGTATCCTCGGATTGCTATTATTCAGATTATACTAAACCTCACAGCTCACAGACTTGTCCCTTTTTTTTCTCTTTAGCTAGACCCATTTTCTCTCTTTCATTTCTAATGAACCACAAGGGTAGAATTAGAGAGCAGCAGTTACCATTCTTCATGTACTTTATATACTCATTCAGGGAATTACAAGTCTGCACATTTGCTTAAATCAATGGAGTTTAAATGCTAAAGATAAAAACATGATGTATTTATGGCCTGGTGCATGGAGCTGTCTTAAAAGCCTGGTGTTAAGGAAGGTTGTCATTAAATGACAGAAGAAGGGCCAATGTGGGGCAATCTGGAGTGATGGAGATGGTGGGGAAACTGGAGAGCTGGTTCCCTCTGTAAAAGTGGCAGCTTCTACTTGGTACCTATTTAATTTGCAAATTGTAGTAACTAATATAAAATTTTAAGAAATTTTATCAAGATAAAGCCAAACAAAAGTATGGCCTCTGGCATATGTATTTATGCGCTCAGAAAAATGATTGGAATGTTATATTGACAATTAAATTAAGGTCAATGAAAGATCCAGTAAGAGAACAGTCTGAGTTATTTGAAGATAGGATGTTGGTTTTCCTACTCACCCAACATAGGCAGGACCTTTGCTCAGTAGAAGTCCTATGAAAGGGATTGATAAATCATATGAAGGACAAATTAGATTACTTCTAAATCTAAGGTGAGGAACTTTTCCAGCCACACCAAGATGGTTCCTCCTCACTGCTGTTAACTTAACCCTCTGTGAAAGGTAGTTTTTGAAGTGTTTGATGGAAGCAGAAATATATAAAAAGGTTATTCATTAAATTGTAATATGATTGAGTTATGCATTTCTAGGATTTGTGGGGATTAAATATAAGGGTACACGTGATTGGGTTACATTGTTTGCATTTGTTAGGTAGCGTGGGAGTTGTAGTTGAGTCCTTCCTCCAGGAGGCATACCATGTACCCCTACATTGTACCCAGTAGGTGGGAGCTTACTGAGCTCTCCCTCTCACTGGAGTTTGAGGTTTCCTCTCCTGTGAGCCTATAGTTGTTCATCTGCTAGTTTCAAATTAGTACTGAGTACATAGGGTGCTTGTTTTTCCATTCTTGAGAAATTACTAAGGAGAATGTTCTTCAACTCCATTCAGGTAAATACAAAAGATGTAAAGTCTCCATCTATTTTTATGGCTGAGTAGTATCATGGTATACATATGCCACAGATTATTAATCCATCCATGGGTTAATAGGCACTTGGATTTTTTTCTACACCTTTGCAATTGTGAATTGAGCTGCTTTAAATTCTAGTGCAAATGTTCTTGTGATAAAATAAGTAATACATTTTAAAAATAAAGGATAAAAATCAACAAAAACAACTGTTGTTGGTGACAATACAGGGACTGTCAGGAGACCTGATTCTTTGGCTTTTGGACTCTCCAGATATATGTCTTTGAACAACCCATTTAATGTTTCTCGACTTGGTTTAGATTTTATAAAATAAAGCAATCAAGCTATATCAATCTAGTCATAAGACTAGGTCAGTTTTACGTTATCAGTAGTCTCATTCTTCAAAACGGACTGGGGAAACACAATATAGAGCAGATAGAAGTGTACTGGCTTGCACAGAAGAATATAAGGGCATTGAAATCTTTTCGAAAAGAGGGGTTCCTTCAAGCACATTGTGAAACAATTAGACAAAATTTTCTCCAAATTGGTTGAAATTCAAAACTTAATTTACTGAGGATACATTAAATTATATACCAAAGGAAAATAAAATGATTTCCCCTCAAAATAAACTTCTGCCACAAACATGTCTTAAGTGCCTATTGTATACTTAAAAAAAAAATTACCTTTGTCCTCAAGGAGTTAACAATATAATAAAGATAAGACTTTCATTTAGAGTTAAAAATTATAATTATAAACCAACTAATAAGAATGATAAACTTTACAAATCATTATTTTGTTACATAAAAAACAGGGCCCGGGCGGTGCCTGTGGCTCATTGAGTAGGGCACCGGCCCCATATACCGAAATTGGTGGGTTCAAACCCGAGCTCGGCTGACCTGCAAAACAGAAAAATAGTCGGGTGTTGTGGTGGGCGCCTGTAGTCCCAGCTACCAGGAGGCTGAGGCAAGAGAATCACCTAAGCCCAGGAGTTGGAGGTTGCTGTGAGCTGTGATGCCACAGCACTCTACTGAGGGCAACAAAGTGAGACTCTGTCTCTACAAAAATAAAAAATAAAAAAACCAGGGCCCATCTGCTATGAATGAGGTCAACTTTATGATTCAAATAGCATTGACAAAAATGCCAATACCATAATATCCTCAAATTATTTTTCAGCATCCCAAGAGTAGTTTCAATTTTACTCACATGAAAGTCTGTCCACTATCGGCAGTTCTTACTGCCATGATTTTTCTCTGTGGCAACAGCTCCCTCTGCTAACCTTACTGCTTTCCAAAGTGTTAAGTAACATGTATCTGCTGGCCTACTATTCAGGCTGTTCAGGAGATAGCCAGAGATTTTTGATGTTCCAAAAATCCTTCCCTCTCATGAGTCAGAGCAGTTCCAGTTGCCGTGGAAATGAGGGAAGAAGCCTCTTCTTCCCAAGAATATGCCACGTCTGTTTTACTTGATCTTCAAAACAACACTATACATTTCCAGAGTCCTGGAATGACCCTGAAAAGCTGGCACCGAGGTTTCTCACTCTTGATCTTTTCATATAATGCCTCAGTAAAATCACTCAGCTCAACCTCTTATCAGTAATTTAACACCTCCATTTAAGCTAATAGTGCTTTCATAGTTTCCATCCAATAATGGATGGCCACCTATTATGTTTGAAAAATTAAAAGTGCATTTTGGAGAGTTTCTTAAATAAAATGTGTCATTCAGGGTAGGCTAGGTTATGCAAGAGTAACAATCCTCAAATATTAGTAGGGTAAAAATCAAAGATTAATTTCTTATTCATGCTCCCCTATTAATCATGGTTTAGCTATATGTTAATCATAATTTTAGGAGCTATCTGAGAAGAGGTCATTTGATGATTTGGGGGCTTTTATCTATACCATTCTCTAAAGCCAGATTCAGGTTACAAAGATTATCACGTACTTAAAGGAAAGAATTTGGAGAATTCACACATTCACTCTTACTGCTTCCACTGAAAGTGTCATGTGTCACTTACATTTACATTCATTGACCAAAGCATGTGGCCATGCCTAACTCTAAGACAGCAAAGAAAGTACAGTCCCACTGAATGCCTAGAAGGCAAAGGGCTAGAAATATTTGACAAAAACTAATGATTACTGCATCCCTAAACAATCTTCCACAAAACTGAGTTGGAGTCTCTACTCCTAGAAAAGGATAGTCACCTGCAACTTTAAAGGTTAGCTTCCCTGCTCCCACCACCTCCCAACATCTGAAAAATCTCAAAAATTAGAACTATCCAGCAAGTCAACTTATGGTTGCTAAAATGGTTCAGAAGAAAAGTGGCCATTGACTCTGCAGAACTTAAGAACCATAACGGGAAAGAGATGGAATAGGAATTAGACCATGAAAGAAAGAGCTTAGACTTTTGAAAAGTGAATGAAGACCCCAAAGGCTAAAGCAGACATCCTGGAGAATGTGAGAAACAGTGGGTAGGACAGTTTGTGTCAATAGCAAACTTGGAGTATAGTAATCTGTGACAATCTGTGACAAAAAGTGGAGTGGTATTTTGGAAATAGATTGTGAAGGGCCAAGATAAAGAATTCGGTCTTTGTTAAACAAAAAACAAAAGGGCATTTTTGAAGTCGGGGTAGTGATTGCCGTAGAAGAAGATAAATCTGTTGGCGGAGAAGTTGATGGATTGGAAGAAGAAAGATTGATAGAAACTAATTAGTCTTCTATTATAGTTACCAAGGCCTCGACAAGGATGGTGACAGCAGAAATGGTGGGGTAAACAGCTGGGCACAGCTTGACAAGGGAAGATTTAATAGAAGTGGGTACAGAAATGAAGGAAAGGAAAAAGGGAGAGTAACTAGGTCAGTGCCTTGTTAGTCCTCTTGTTAACACTGGTAGAATCAACAATTGCCGAATGGACTCCTGTGTGGGGGATGTCTGTGTGTGTGTGTGTGTGTGAGAGAGAGAGAGAGAGAGAGAGAGAGAGAGAGAGAGAGAGAGAGAGAGAATGAGAGAATGGCCAGCTCAGGCTCTTATCTGACTCAATTTTCTTTCTTTAAATGTCTGCAGAGGCTCCTGTAGAATTTTCCTTTTTCATTTAGTTGTGTAAATTAACATGGCTCTAGGTACTATTGAAAAAAATTCAGTGTCCAATAAATTGGATGGTGTTATGCTAAGGGGTATCTGCTATTTCTAGTGTAAATTATAATTTTGCTTGTTAAACAGTTTATAGCTGAACCAGCAGGACCACTTTATGATTTTTTTATTCCTAAACATCTTTCTCTTGGGCCTCTAAGTTCCAATTGCCTCAAAACATTAATTGGATCTGGCTTATAAGTGCCATCAATATCCCCTTTATCAGTTTAAATCATACCTCAACGTCCTTTTTTTCCAAGCAGCCCCATGCTCAGGCTTCTCAGAGGTATGCATCAAGTTTTGCCGTCTATTTTTCCTGCTAACATATTTCCAGGCACAAAATATTAATATTTGCAAATGTTTCCTTTTGACATATTCAAGAGATTTTACTCATGGCCTTTTTCCAACTGACTAGTTCAGAGTATCCCCATGGCCATCTGAAATTTCTCCAAGTGATGGAGGAAGAAGAATAGACTCTACTTTCTGAATTCCCTTCTCTGTGGTTGGCAGCTCTGGACTATCACGGATATTACTGTTCTTATAGCATTCTTTAAAAAATTGTGTTTTATCCCTGTTCCTCTTCCCTTTATGCAAGAGCTGCCCGCAGTCTGTGCTGCCAACCAAAAGCACCATCACAAGACATTTGCATTTTAGGCCCAAGGACTTAAGCAGTTAGAGCTGTTTCACAGCAGAGATGGACTGAGCCCTTCAAGAAACTTCTTTGTTTAAACTTCTTTAAAGCCATCATTGCCTCTAAGTCAATTATGAGTAAGAAAGTAGACAATTTTCAGAAGAATGATGTTTTTAAAAAGTCAATATTTTTGATTTAGAAATACATTTTTTAATATACATTGGTCACTGAAAGTCAACCCCCAGTTTTACCCATATACTGAACTAAAATATACTAATGATGGTCTCATGTTGACCTAAGAATATGCTGCTAGTCAATGTCATCCAGGGTGAATAAATGAGCCCAAGAGTTTGAGGTTGCTGTGAGCTATGACACTGTCTCAAAACAAAACAAGCAAACAAACAAACACAAACCAAAAAAAAAAAAAAAAAAAACCCAGGAGACTGAAAAGAAAAGGATCTGTGGGTAATTGAGATACTATATCTTTTTCTTCTATATTTTAATTTATTGGCTATATAATCTGATTTTTAAAAATTAAGCAGGAATTACTTTTGGAATAAAGAACATTTATGCATCCCTTCAAAGAAAACCACATTATATTTTTGTTATGCTGATAAAATAAGAACGGCATCAATAACTTCCAGAAGTCCTTTTGAATCATGAAGTGCTCCATCTCTCTCCTGTAGATTTAAGTCGTCGCATTGGAATTAATCTCCTGCCTACACTCTTGTGCCCAGTCTCTGGCATGGAAAACCTGTGAGGTCAAGTTCTCCAGCCTCCAGCTGTGTCAACTTAAATGTCACTTAAATGTCTGGAAACCCCTAAGTTGTTATACTGTTTTAGGGCCCCCCAAGTTTTTGCATTTATTTACTTAGTATCTGCTTCACTGTTCTGTAGGGGTCATGAGGACAGTGAGTGGGTCTTTTCTGTTTCACATGAAGGCCCCATTATTTAACACAGTGCCTAGCTACTAGTTAAGAAGTATCAAATAAATGAATGAATGAGTGAATTGCACAAATGAGCAAATTGCATAAACATGAGAAGTATATGAATGAATAAATACATTATTCAAGACAGAAACCACCAATTCCAAAGTATATCCACGAAGAAGAAATAGAAACAGTAAATAACATTTACATATAACCAGAAGGGGATAAACCAGAAATGGGCAATGAACAACACTATCTCTTGATTTTCTTCATGTCTTTTTGAATAAGAACCACACCAGGAAATAGTAAATTATGAAGGTCAGATTTGTTAGGTACAAAGCTGCTCACATTTTCCAGCCGTATTTCAGGTCAGGACTGGCAAGATAACAGGATACCCAGGAGAGTTCTTCTTTGATTTGGTAAATGAATGTTCTAAAAGAAACACACTGGTGAAAGATACAGCCCTCAGACCCTGGAAGGAGCATAATGAAGGGCTGGCCTAAGGGAGGGGAAGAAATCAATAGCTTCAACAGTGAATGAGACCAGCTTCTTTATAACTGATGTTGGCAAAGGGGGAACCCTCTGGGGCACTGATATTGGCACTGTCTCCATCAATTTCCTCCGGCTCTGCTTGATAGCAGATAACAGCAGGGTTCAGGGATGCAGTGGGGTTAGCCGAGCCGGGGAGGGGCAACCAGGGAAGCCCAGCTGGCTCATGCAGCTGATTTCCCTCTGCTAATTCCCTCCTCTCAGCCGTTGGAAGCCCATGGGGCATCCACCAGGCTAGTGCCTGACCCTGGAAGCATTAATTTTATTTCTGACTTGAAAATAGGGTTGAGTCACAAGCTTTGTCTTCATCACCCATTGTATTCTGCCATATAATGGAGAAGAAATTAAAAGACTGTCAAAATTAAGATTCTACCATTGAGGCCAACACCCTCGAACAATGAAAAGGATTCCTAGGTATAGTCCTTCTCAAGGCAATTGGCTAATGGTAGACGAAGGTTTTAAACTCAAACTTTTTTCTTTTCACAATGCTCGGCGTTCATTCCAAGAGGAAGAAAATGGTTTCTCATGACAGTATCCATTAATCAAAATCGATAGCCATAAAAGCATGGTTTTTTTCTGTTGTTGTTTTTGAGGTGAGGGAGGAGAAACCATCTGGAAAGAGAAACCTGACTCCTCAGAAAGGAAATATCTTCAGCCCTGCATTCAAGTGAATTATCCCTTTACCAGGAAGGCAAGGCCTGTAAATGCGCACACACACACAGAAAAACAATATTATTGAATCTGTTAACCTTGGGTACAATCTTATTGGCTCTTTTGTTTGTCTGTTTTTAAATATAGGTACATACTTTACAGTCATGGCTCTCCTTCCTAACTTTAATTATGGTATCCTTCTGAAATCAGAGTTGGGAATGGCTGATCCTCTCTTTCTGATGCATTATTTGGTAGATAAAATGTCTCTGTGACTATGCCTCTCTCATCACTTTATCATAACAACTTTGTCCCAATTTTGAGTGTAATGTGCATCTGCTATTTATTGGTTTACACAAAGATCTTAGCATTTATTCATTGTGTGTGAAAGGTAATCTACAACTACAGAAATTAACTTAGAGTAAGTTTGACTATAGGTTTGCAATATTTAAAGACAATTTAGGATGGGAGAAAATAAAGTTAACTTAATGTGAGAGGGGAAATGGTCTTATTTTTGCATTTTCTATTATGTGATAGGAAATATAAGGCCTAATTCTAAATTAGCATTTTATTTTCTTATTTATAGAGCAAAAATTATTACTATTAATTCAATTTCAGTGCTGCTCTGTGCCGGTATCTCTATTGGGTTCATTTGATGTATTGCAGGGACTTGGAGAGTGAAACTCAGAGGAAGTCAGCCTGGTCCCAAAGCTGAGATTCCTTAATCTAAGGTCTTGCCCGTGGTTCTTGCTGATGACAAGGAAATCCAAACACTACTTGGCTTAAAGGAAAGAAATGAAAAAACTCCTGACTGCCCAGACTAGAATTTTCTTAAATGCACTGCAAAAGCCCTGGTGGCCTGGGAAAAAGGCAGGGTAGTGCAGTGCCAAAATTGCCTAAGAATCAGGCACTTCTGAGTACAAATAATATGTTCCTAATATGTCAGCCATGTAAACTTGCTCAAGGTATTTCTATTTAAGCTTCAGTTTCCCCATTTGGAACTTACTCTCAAAAGGTTGAAATAATGTATGAAAAGTACTTGAAACCTAATAGATGTTCAGTAGTTGTAATTTGGGGTTTTTTTGCAGTTTTTGAACCCGCCACATCCAACATATGGGGCCGGCGCCCTACTCCTTTGAGCCACAGGCGCTGCCCAGTAGTTGTAATTTTTAATATTTTTTATTTTTGCCAAATTTTTGCATTTTATTATGTTAGTACCTTGAAAAATAGAAACTTAATAGTTTTTAATAACAGGAAGTCAATAAACCCTCTCTCTTTTCTTGTGATTGTATGTGACCAGAAATCCATGTTAGTCAATGTCAGACATTAAATGGAAGCATCATTTCTAAGACGGTTGCAGTTGACTAGCAATGACCGGCTTAAATGTTCTCTCCAAATACAGTCATGCACCACCTAACAGCGTTTTGGTCAATGAGGGACTGCATAGGCAGCAGTGCTTCCGTAAGATTATAAAGGAGCTGAAAATTTCCTATCGCTTAGTGATGTCTCAGCTGTTATGGAGACAGAGCCAGAGCACAAAGCATGTTTTGATATGTTTAGCTGCACAAATACCACTGAGTTACAGTTGCCCATACTACTCAGTACAGCAACATGCTTTACCAGCCTGTAGCCTAGGAGCCATAGGCTGTACCACCTAGCTGAGGCTGTGCATCCAGGTTTGTGTAAGTGCTTTCTAGAATGTTTACTCAATGATGAAATTGTCTAATGAAAAGTTTCTCAGAACATATTCCTATTGTTATGCAATGCATGTCTGTACACACTAATTTCGTGGGGGGTTTTTTGTTTTTTGTTTTTTTGAAATAGAATCTCACTTTGTGGATCTTGGTAGAGTTCTATGGCATCATAGCTCACAGCAACCTCAAACTCTTAGGCTCAAGCGATCCACTTGCCTCAATTTTTCGTTTTTAGTAGAGACGGGGTATGGCTCTTGCTCAGGCTTGTCTCAAACTCCTGAGCTCAAATGATCCACCCACTTCGACCTCCCTGAGTTCTAGGATTATAGGAGTGAGCCATCAGGCTTGGTGCCTGTGGCTCAATGAGCTAAGGCGCCAGCCATGTATACCTGAGCTGGCGGGTTCGAATCCAGCCTGGGCCCACCAAACAACAATGGTGGCTCCAACCTAAAAATGGCCAGGCGTTGTGGCGGGCGCCTGTAGTCCCAGCTACTTGGGAGGCGGAGGCAGGAGACTCACTTGAGCCCAGGAATTGGAGGTTGCTGTGAGCTGTGATGTCACAGCACTCTATCCAGGGTGACAGCTTGAGGCTCTG
>CAUYRH010168035.1:0-20368 GCA_963574655.1 Perodicticus potto | reverse complement strand
ACTGTTGCCCCACCCACAGCCGCCAACAGGATCAGACCGAAAGAACAGACGCAACCACTTGCCCAGTCTCTGCCGCTTTTGACTTCCTCAGGGTGTCCAGAAGCCTCACGCTGTCTCCCTGTGTCCCCAAGGGGAAGTTCCTGGGTAGATCCCGCCTGCCAGAGATGCCTGAAATCCTCTCTCCCCAGTCTCACCGTGCCCAGCCGCAAGGAAGCTGTTACTCCGGGTCTTATGATCGAGAAGTTGTTTCTTGAGATACAATATACTCTTGGTGAAGATGTGGAATGTGAAATAATCCAGAAAGAAACTGTACCCGATGGTCGCAGACCGGAGGGCACTTTCCATAAACTGGCGGGAGTTTCCAGGCCCCGGGGCTGCGGTTGCAGCTGGACAGGTGGTGAGGATCCCACACTAATGGATTTGCACGTGGGGCAGCCCGTTAATGGGGACGAGCTGGAGTAATGAGCTTTTAAGCAGGTCGGCTAGGTGCTTGACCCCACTACTCACCCGGGAGCCGGCTTAACAGTCCGCAGCCTTGCCAGCACGCCGCCTCCTCCTGCATTTGTTTTCTTAAGAAGGACCCACTAAATTGTGCAAGTGTCAGGCTCCACAAAATCAGAACCTACACCAGCCTTTCCCTTTTATCATTTCACCAGTAACATCTCAGTCCACATTCTTCCTAGGAACCGCCCACGTGCCTGTCCATTCTCTTTCTGAACTACGTATTACACTTGCATGTGTTGTCAGTTTTAGGAGCTTGAGGTCTCCCCATTCCCTGCAATTGTGTTATCTTTTCCATTAAATGATACAATAAACCAATCCAAAATAGGGACACTTATTTATATTCTAGAAGATTACTGAGTACCAGAATGCAAGAACATTGGTTTAGTATTTTAATATACTGAATAGACATTTTTACCAGCTGTTTCTGAGGAATTTTGAAACTTATTAGTTTACTTATACTAAGTGTTTATATTAAAGTTTATTATAGGCTAAAATTATAATTTCATAATATCAAGTTACTCAAATAAAAATCAAAACAAACATTTGTAGAACATGTTCACTGCTATACCTTTAACTCTAGCATGGGTAGGTAACAAATACTTCTTGATAAATTAAGCTTAAGTCAGGGCTCTGGGTGGGGGTGGAAAGAGTTTCTCACTGGCTTATGTACCTGAAAAGCTAGGGGGATCGGGCTGGCTCTTGGCACAGCTGGATCCAGAAATCAGTATCTTCCCCTATTTGGTTCTACTTTCTTTCTTGTTGAATTCACCCTTGGGCAGTTCTCATCCCTGCAGTTGCTTGATGACCTTTAGCACTTCTAAGCACATATGCTATTTGTTCAGAAGCTGTAGAGTAGAAATAAAAAGCAAAACAAAAGTTTATTTTCCCCCAAATTTCTAGCAAAATGTGTAGAATTGAGTCTCATTGGGCCAGATTTAGGTGCAAGTCCTATGTCCCTCCTGACCTTTGTGTGGGAATGGAGAGGACTGGGTCACAAGCACTTTAGGTGAGGTAAAATGGTGGCTTAGCCTACTGGAACTGTGTGGATCCAGAAAGCAGAAGGTGATCCCCTGGAGGGAAATCAAGGTGCTATTACCAAAAGGATGATGAACAGGTGGTGGGTAGGCAAAAATGACTATTCTGACCTAAGAGACTTAATCAATCAAATTCAGGGTGTATTATTTAAAGATGGTTATATCCTTCTAACATGAGACACACAAAAAGAATCTTTAATTATTATGTGATGTTGGCAAACATTGGCATCCAATACCTAGATCCATTCCTAAGAAAAATATTGAAATTCTTTTATCTTACCCTTTATACACTAACTGGAATAGTTGCATAAAGAGAAACAGTCCCTCATTTACTAGTACAATTTACATTGGGAAGGCATGGTAAATATTTGATTTTTTCTCATTGTTAATTTTCAAATTTATGATTATTATGACCAATTTTTGGTATCATTTTGAACTAACGTATTTAACCATTTGGGATGCATTGCATTCCATTGCAGTTACTGTTTTTTTCTTTCCTTTCTTTTCTTTTTTCTTTTTTTTTTTTTGTTTGTTTGTTTTGGTAGAGTGCCATGGCATCACGGCTCACATCAACCTCAAACTCTTGGACTCAAGTGATTCTCTTGCCTCAGCCTCCCTTGTAGTTGGGACTACAAGAACCCTAAAGATGCCCACCACAATTCTAGGCTATTTTGTTTGTTTTCATTTTTGATTTTTTTTGTAGAGACAGAGTCTCACTTACACCCTCGGTAGAGTGCCATCGTGTCACACAGCTCACAGCAACCTCCAACTCCTGGGCTTAGGCGATTCTCGTGCCTCAGCCTCCTGAGTAGCTGGGACCACAGGCGCCCACCACAATGCCCAGGTATTTTTTGTTGTTGTTGCAGTTTAGTCAGGGCTAGGTTTGAACCGGCCACCCTCAGTATATGGGGCTGGCGCCCTACTCACTGAGCTACAGGAGCTGCCCCTGTTTGTTTTTTTGTTTAGCAGGCTGGGACAGGGTTCGAATCCACCAGTCCCAGCACATGTGGCTGGCGCCCTAACAGCTGAGCTATGGGCGCTGATCCCAGTTAACTGTTCTTGCCTGATGCTCAAGTTGTTGCATCTTTGGTTATTGGGAACCTTTTCAAATTGTCTCCGAAGTCTATTAGACAAGATCCAAGTAGTCCTTGATTATTTTCTTTCTTTCTGATTTGACAAGATGTTTTGGCATCATCCTATCCATTTCCTACCCCAAACGTGGAATTAGCAATTTCCTCAAGGATCCCTGGTTTCTTTTAATGAGAAATAGTATATGGAGCTGGCATTTTGGGTGCTTGAGGTGCTCACTTACTGGGCTCACTGTTGTTTCTTGTCTTTGGAGTGGATAGCACTAGGAATGCATATACATTAATGATAAACTACATCAAGAATTTATACTGATACTTCTAACTTAAAGGCAGGACTACAGGGTTTTAATTACCCTTCATTATATCACGTTTGTAAGTCTCTTTTTCCATGTTGAGAATAGTGGTTAGCAAGGTATTTAATATTTGGTTTAAAAAACTTGGCTTTAATAATTGTTCATTTTTACTAATTAATCAATTCAATGATCAATAATGTTTCAATTGTTTTTACAATTCTAATTAAACTCACTCAAAGGAATTATCGTAAAGACATCATTCTTTTCCTAAAGAAAAATTTAAATTGCGGAGGCAGCGCCTGTGGCTCAGTGGGTAGGGCGCCACCCCCGTATACTGAGGGTGGTGTGTTCAAACCCGGCCTGGCCAAACTGCAACAAAAAAAATAGCTGGGCATTGTGGTGGGTCCCAGCTACTTGAGAGGCTGAGGCAAGAGAATCGCCTAAGCCCAGAAGTTGGAGGTTGCTGTGAGCTGTGTGACACCACGGCACTCTACTGAGGGCGATAAAGTGAGACTCTGTCTTTATAAAAAAAAAAATTAAATTGCAATATTTTGTATCTACCAGGTTTTGTAAGAGAGCTAGTGATGGCTTACAATGGCATCATTGTATAAAAAGATAGGCCCAATCTTTCAGTTTCTCATCAGTAAGACAAAGATATTATCAACCCTAACTAGCAGGTTAGTGGGAGTTAAGATTATATGCCAGTCTAGGATTAAAGGCCTGAAGGGGATCTTCCTAAGTAGGTCCTTCTCATTTCTTCCTTCAGAAAAAAATAGAAATTTAAATACCTTTTCCAAGGTCACACCATTAATTGCTAGAGCTGGAGTGACCCTTGAACTATAAAAGGCCAATGATTATGCATGCTCTTTCCATCAAGATAAATTGTTGTGATTTTAAAATATGTGAACTATACACATGCCTATCTCTCCATCTATCCTTTATCTTATTTGTATATGTCTGTATATACACATCTACATATATAGAAATTTATAATTATATACCCATAAACGCAAATGCACACACATATAAATAAGAGAAACAATGAGTATGTAGAGAGAGAGGCACGTGTATGATTTGCAGATATACCCAAGACATATGTATGGCTGACACAGCTTCCTCAGATATTGAGTTCTATATATTTACTACAACTTTTAACAACTTGCCACAGAACATACTTAATTTAGATCGTAAGTCCAAGGACTGACTTTATTTTCTAGTCTTGCACCTTGTTTAATTCTCAGTTGGTTTCTTCAAGAAGAAAATTGTAGCCATAACATTAAAAGAAACAAAATGAACAATTTGAAATCAAAAGGCATTATATTAAGGGAAAAATTAAGCTGGTCATTTATGGAAAACTAAGCCAACAGTTACTTTGATCTCAACTCTTCTGACTCAAATGAACTGTCAGACAAAGAACAATGTTCCAAGTGGATTCCACAGTACAGAAGTGTACTGATTTCCATAATCTTTACTTATGTAGATGTCTAACGGAGCAAAGTCTGGCCCTCGTAGCATACGTTCCTGAGGCAAGGTGGGGCAACTCGGTTGTAGCTTTTCAACCACTAACTTCTAATTTCTTGCTGTTCTACCATCTACTGGATGCACTTTTAGGCAAACCTATTCTTTTTTGTAATATATTATACCTCATACCTAGTGACTGTGAGGACTCATTTGTTGCAAACTGGCAAGAGAAAACGGTACTAAATTTCATGTTTCCTGGTAGAGGCAAGGAGAGTGAACTAAATTTGTACACTTTTCAGCACATCATTCCACAAATGGGGGATTTAATGGGTGGATACAAAAGAAAATGAAATGAGACGTATCTGAAAAGTAGCTGCTGTACTTATAAGCTAATCACACCTCAAAGCATAACATTGTTTTTTTTTAATAACAGAAGCAATAAAATCCTATTATGGATTAATCTTGTGCCAAATTTTGTTTTTTAATCAAATCTATTTTGAGCTAAAGAAAATACAAAAATGCAAATGAAGGGCCTGATCCTCCAGATCTTATGAACATGTAAGGGCTGATACACTTCAAAGAATTTTTAAAACTCATAAATTAAAATCATCATACGACACAGCAAAACATACTTATTTGTAAACCTTTTAATTTTCTATTCCATGTAAAGTTTCAGCCTACTAAAAGTCTTTGGGAGGGCTGGTTTTAAAAATCCACTAGATGTTTAATAAATAAACACCGTTCTAATTTAATTTCTCACACACGTGCTATATATTCTATATTCTTAGACTGCAAGAATTCAGTTCTTGCACACAGAAAACAAAACTAAACAACAAAACCATGTTTGAAAAGAGTCAGTGCTAGCAAATATGCAGCTCCAATCTCTTCAGATACACACTGCACTTGATCACAAAGGCTGAGTGAGTTCACAGACAGGTTGTTTGGGCAGTATTCCCCTGTGTGCCTTCTCTATCTGGGATGAAATATTCATTAGTAAACCTAAACAAACTCTTCAAAACATTTTTATCTCAAAGTGAGAAAATACTGTTCAGACAAGCTGCTAATGAAGCCATCCGCCAGGTTGTTTGATGTTCTTGTAGTTCAAGTGTTCTAAAAGGCTTTAGGCAGTTTTAACCTTTGTAGGGCAACTGGGTAGCTGTAACACAGACTCCTCCTATAAAATGCCAACTCACACGCCCCAAATGTAAAATATGACAGTATTCAGAACATCACTATAGAGTACTAATATCACGTATCACATAAACTCTGTCTTTACTGCATGAGCTTGCACTCTGTAAAAGTTCATAAAAATATGAAGAGGATGAGGATGCTGCTTCTTAGAACTCAAAGCATAAGAAAGAACATTTTAGCTTCTGTCCTGAAGCCAGAGAACCCAGAAGGTTTTGGGAAATAAATGTATGCTGTTATGAAATATATAAAAGAAATACTTTGCACGTATGCCTTTCACAGAAATATCTCACACAACTTAGAAGCAAATATATAATGGGAAAGATTTTATATTATTTCAATATAATATGTATATACATGTATTATAAGAAACTATAAGTAAAGTTAAAGCATATACAATGGAAATTTTACATTTTGCAATGATGCAAAGAAATTGTAAGATGCTCTTGCCATTCATTCAAATACTACTTACATTCAGTTGGAGAGTACAGTTATTAGGAAGACGGGTTTGTAGTATTTATACTGATGTGGAATGTGTGCCATGGCTCATAAGTAAGTACTGTGTAGAAAGTCATCACATACAATATTCTCCAGCCAGATGACACACAGGCATTTCAAGTTCCATATTCATTTGAAAACGAAACTCAGTGTTTAACCCCAATGAAATTGCCCCTCTTCCAGTATTTTTCATTTCAACTCATGACATGCTGTGGTAGGCAGAATCTAAACTGTCCCTATTGAGTGGGAGCAGGACTTTTGACTATGATGGGATAGCACTCTAATGTAATGATACATTACATGGCAAAATTAAAGGAATTTTGCAAATATAATTCAAGTCTCTAATTGGCTGGCCTGAGTTGATCATAAGAGAGACGAACCTGGGTTGGCCTGATCTAATCAGGTGAGCCCCTTAAGAGACTCTAGGCTGGTAGCAGTGACTCATACCTGTAATCCCAGCACTGAGTCCAGGAGTTCAAGACCAGTCTGGGCAACACAGCTGGAGACCTTATCTCCACTAAAAATTAAAAATTTAGCTGGGCATGGTGGCACACTCCTGTAGCCTCAGCTACTTGGGAGGCTGAGGCAGGAAGATCCTTTGAGCTAGGAGTTTGAAGCTGCAGTGAGCTGTGATGACACCCCTGCACTCTAGCCTCAATGAAAAGAAAGGCCTTGTCTTAAAATAAGTAAGTAAATAAATAAATAAATAAAGGCATGTGTGTATGATTTTATATTCCCAACAGCAATGTATTTGAGTTGGAGTTGCTAGACATTCTTGCCATTGGAAACGGTTTTACTAATTTCAGTCATCCTACTTGATGTAAAGTAATATTGTATTTGGTTTTGATTTGTATTTCCCTGGTAAATAATTATGCTGAACATCTTTCCATGTGCTTATTGGTCAGTGATATGTCTTTTTTTAAATGAAGTATCGGTTCAAGGTTTTTTCTCCCTTTTTCTAAACTGAGTTTATGTTTTTCCTTGTTTATTTGTAGGGCTTATTTATCTATTTGGGTTTATGTCCTTGTATAGATATACATATTATGAATATTTCTACCAGTCCATGGTAGCCACTCATATTCTTCACAGTGTCTTTGGAAAAGCAAAATTTTAATTTTGATAAAACTTACTTTATCACCTTTCTTTATTCTTAGTGGTTTTTATGTCTTAAGAAATTTTTGGCCTATCCAAAGGTCACAAAGTTTTCTTTAACAACTTTGAAGTTTTAGCTTTTGTGCCTTAGGTCTATTATTTCTTTTAAGTCAGTTTTTGGGGGTACAGTATGAGATAAGGGCCCCTGTTGGTTGTTTCTCATACAATTATACAGTCATTCTAGTACCCGAGTGTTGCAAAGATTCTCCTTTCCTCACCCAATTGCCTTGGCACATTTTGTTGTAAGGCAGTTGATTGTATGGGTTATTTCCAGACTCTGTATTGAGTTCCATTTTCTGTTTGCCTATTTGACACGAAAACCATATAGTATTGATTATGGTAGCTTGAGAGCAAGTCTTTAAATCCAATCTAAAATCAAGTTCAGCAAGTCCACTTTTGTTTTTCTTTTTCAAGATTATTTCGGCTACCTTTTTAAAAATTATATACTTGTACTTAATAAGTACAATCTTTTGAAAAAAGTCAATTTTATTAAGCAAACAAAGGTTCTTTTGGCCAAAAAATGCAATAACTAACACAATCTCTTTTTGTCCTGAGGATCTTACCAAGTCTGTTTAAATAAATTAGCAGTCTTACATCTTGTATTGGCATTTTGATATAAGATCATTTAGGGATATGTGTGGACAGAACAATCTTTGACTCAAATTTTAGAATTGCATTAAAAATAGTTTTTGAGAAAAAACTGTGATGAGAGACCTACATGCTAATGCTATTTAGCTATTCCCAAAGGAAGTATTCTGTAGCCCTTACTAATGACACATGTATTTTGAAGGCCAAAGTCAATACTCTTTTATAGAATACAGGATTATATGTGCTTGCAAAGGGATAAAAAAAATGATGCAAAAAAATTACACTTGTTAAGAATGGGCCCAGGCAAGGTGGCTCATCCCTGTAATCTCAGCACTTTGAGAGGCTGAGATGGGAGGATCACTTAAGTCTAGGAGTTTGAGGCCAGCCTGAGTAACTTGGTAAGACCCCTATCCCTACCAAAAAAATAATAAAAAAGAATTTGATGAACAGGTATACAATTAAAAACAGAACAAATGTAAAGCAAAGCAAGATCTTTTCCTTTTCCTTTCCTTTCTTTCTTTCCTTCCTTCCTTCCTTTCTTTCTTCCTCCCCTCCCCTCCTCTCCCCTTCTCTCCCTCCCTCCCTCTCTCCCTTTCTCCCTTTCTCCCTCCCTTCCTTCCTTCCTTCTTAGATGGAGTTTGCTCTGTTGCCCAGGCTAGAATATTTCATTAGGAGATTTTCATTTTGTTTTGTTTTTTTACAAGAGAGTCTTGCTCTATTGCCCAAGCTAGAGTCCAGTGGCATCATCATAGCTGAGCCCAACCTCAAACTCCTGGGCTCAAGTGATGCTCCTGCCTCAGACTCCCAAGTAGCTTGGACTAAATGCATACACCACAATGCCCAGCTAATTTTTCTGTTTTTTTCTGGTTTTTTATAGAGACAGGGTCTTGATCTTGCTCAGGCTGGTCTTGTACTCCTAACCTCAAGCCATCCTCCTGCCTCAGCTTCCCAAAGTGCAGGAATTACAGGGGTGAGCCACTGCACCCTGCCAAGATTCCTTTCTTTAACATATCTTAAGAAAAGTATAATATTTAATAAAAATGAGTGATAATATGGTTGCCAAGAAGGTGGCTATGCTGCCTTTAAAAATCAGACTTACAGTGTGACCTAGGAAATTTGGTATTAAAATGAGTGTTAGATGTAAGACTCTTGCCTTCCTTCCAACCTCACAAAGACAGCACAAATAGCATCAGTGGAAGATTCCTCCTAATGAGTGTTTTCACCTTTCCTTCTCTCCAAAAGGGTTGATGAATATTCTGGAAAGTCCATCCAAGTATCTTTTGCAAACATGTGAGATTCAGGATGTCTGTCTTCTATGCAGCATAAATACACTTAAAGTTTGTTTTAATCAAAAGAAAAGAGTAGGGCATCACCTGTGGCTCAAAGGAGTAGGGCACCGGCCCCATATACCGGAGGTGAAGGGTTCAAACCTGGCCCCGACCAAAAACTGCAAAAAAAAAAAAAAGAAAAGAAAAAAGTGGAGTGTAGCAACTATTAAGCTTTAGTCTGACATACTCCTAATTCTGTCATTAAACTGTGAAACAGTGGGTATATTGCTTAATCTTTTTGAGCTCATTTCTTCTCAAGGTTGTTGAAAGGACATTAAATAATGTGTATTTGGCCACTGCCTTGAACTCTGTAAGTGATGAGTATGCTGTCCCTTACTGGGATTTTTTTAGATTTTCCCCAAAGTAGATGAAGCATACTTAAAACAGTTATGCCAAAACAACCACATAGCTTACAAATTCAGTGTACTTAAAATTATGTATTAATCATAATCATCATATCCTGGAATTTTGGGAGTGTGAAAGAATGGAAGGGTATACATGATCTATGTGTTTATGATTTAATAAAAAATAATAAATTTAAAAAAAAGAAGGTGAAATGGAAAAAAAAGAAAAGAATAGAATGGGTATTTTAGGGCCTGGTTCTCTCTCTATGTGATCATGTGATCTTCCTAGATAAATTATTTATCCCTAGAGACTTTAGATTCCTTATCAAATAAGAGGATTGTTTTAAGTCTTATCTCTAAGACTCCTTTTCAGATCTAAGATTTTGTGATTTGACTAAGTAAATATAATTGCCACTTTGCTCTGATGTTTGCTCCCAAATGTTTAGGACAAAATATTTCACATCTCCCAACTATACTCTAGCACTTAGAGAAGGTTCTAGGGCTATGAAAAAGTAGGTGCTTGCCTCCTTTAATTAGTCACAAAGCTTTTGCACAAGAATTCTTAATACCTTTAAGGAGATACACTTGACATGGCAGAAACAAACAGGTCATTGGAGCGTCACGTGGCTTGGGAGGAAGACAAGATGAACTTCTCAGATTGATCTCACACCATAATGCTTTTATCACTTAGGCTAATTATTAAGTCTCTTAACAAATTATTATATGAAATCTTTCTTCACTAGTCTCAGACTACATGTTAATCTTTGCTTTTGCTTTTTTTAATAGTTAAAGTTTGTAACTATTTTTTTCTCATTCTAAAGAGCAAAACATGATTTTTGTAGAGAATTTGGAAAATGCAGAAAAGGATAAATGAGAAGATTTAAATTTCACCACTTTGAGATAGTCATCATTAAGATTTGTACATATTGTTTAATCTCTTTTACCATACCATAGTAGTTTAAAATGGGAATCAGAAAGCATTTGGCATATAAGGTTTATGTCCTTTTTTTTTTCACTTATGCTCATTTTATCAGGAGTATTTTTTTTTTTTGCAGTTTTGGCCGGGGCTGGGCTTGAACCTGCCACCCCAGGTATATGGGGCTAGTGCCCTAGCTCCTTGAGCCAAGTGCCACCCCAATCATGAGTATTTTTATATCAATAAAGATTCTTCAAAAACACCTTTTCAGGGTGGATTGGAACAACTTGGGGGAAAAAATATTGAATCTCTTTATACAGTGGCTCTTGACTATGGTTGTACATCACAAATTACCTGCAGAAATTCTAAGACAATACAACGGCCAGGTCTCACCCTCAGAGATTCTTAATGTGAGGCAGGAAGTAAAGGCAGAGCTAAAGATCCGTCCTGGCCACTCTGTACAGGCATTAACCAAACAGTCTGTAACACTCCACTGTAGCAAATGTCTCTGTTATCTGTATATCTTTCTCTTGGAAGGCACTGGGCCTAGATAGTAACCTTGTGACTTCCTTAGCCTTCCCTCGCCCTTGAAGACAGGTAGCCCGCCTGAAGTCAAGGGCGCAGGCAGGTCTGTCCTTCCCTCGACTCCCACAACTTTCACGTTTGTCACGTACCTCACATCCTTTATGACTCTCACGTGCACCCTAGCCCTAAAAAATGTATAAAAGAAAGGCAAGAGATTGGGTCGGTGGGCTTGGTTTTTAGGACACTAGTCCGCGCCGAGTCTCCCGGCCCGAATAAACTCGCTGCTTCCTCTATCGACTGGTGCCTGGAGTCTTCTGTCTGCGTCGGGTTTCCTGCTACAAATGAATTACTCTGGGATGGAATTGAGACAGGAACCTTTTTCCTCATATGATTCTGATACCGGAATTTCAGGCTCTTGGTCTCGGTGATTCAAAGAAGGAATCAATGGACCACAATAGTGGTGGTAAGTTAGGATTTATTCACAGGAAAGAATTATAAGTAAAGGAAGAACTAAACCTCCAGGCAAGAGGACCCAGGAGGGGAGCAGACTTTCTTGCTCCCTCTCTGAGGTTCAGCCAAGGTCTGCCTCTGGAGGGAAACAGGCAGCTCTTCCTGTTCCCTCTCTGAGGTCTAGCCGAGGTCTGCTCCTGGAGGGGAGCAGGCAGCTCTTCCTGCTCCCTCGCCGAGGTCTAGCCAAGGTTTGCTTCTGGAAGGGAGCAGGCAGCTCTTCCTGCTCCCTCTCCAAGGTCTAGTTGAGGTCTGCTTTTGGAGGGAGCAGGCAGCTCTTCCTGCTCCCTCTCCAAGGTCTAGCCGAGGTCTGCTTCTGGAAGGGAGCAGGCAGCTCTTCCTGCTCCCTCTCTGAGGTCCCACTGAGGTCTGCTTCTTAGCTGTTCTCTCTTTGAAGTCCTGCTGAAAATCTGCTGTTGAGCTCTCTGCTTAGGGGCTTATATCGTCCCAGGGACTTGTTTTGTCGGAGCTTCTTAGGGGCGGGTCTTCATCAGTTACAGCCAGCTGTCCAATGAAGACCTGGGCCCTTGAGACTGACATGGTATTGACCAATCAGATTTGCACGTGGAGCAGACAGCAAGGCGCCAGTGTCTTCCGCACAGGTCCGGCCCTTTCGCAAGCTGGTTTCTCTATCCGCCACAGCATCAGCGCCGCCAGGGCCAAGGCAGCGGTTGTAGAGCTGCCTTGTCCTGCATCAGTAGGGCGCTGGCCCCATATACCAAGGGTGGCGGGTTCAAACTCGGCCCCAGCCAAACTGTAACAAAAAAATAGCCAGGCATTGTGGTAGGCGCCTGTAGTCTCAGCTACTCGGGAGGCTGAGGCAGGAGAATCACCTAAGCCCAGGAGTTGGAGGTTGCTATGAGCTGTGTGACGCCACAGCGCTCTACCGAGGGCGATAGAGTAAGACTCTGTCTCTACAAAAAAAAATAATAGGTAAAAAGTTACTGAGGTATGTAAGTCTTTTATACTTAAGTCCCTAGAATTGGTATGTATGTAATTTATATGAGCAAACTGTTGACCTTTTATAGTTGAGATCAAAACGTAACTATCTTAGACTTGACAGTTCTTTTCATGGAATAGCACAAGATAAGCCTGTGTCCTCTTCTAGGGAGGAAGCTGGAGTTCAGATGCCATTGATCTGGCTGTATTGTCTCCATTCCCTTTCTTAAACCCAGACAGCACAACTTCCGTTAATCCCTTTAATCAGCTGATCTGTTGTTTTAGTGACCTGACAGTTTTTTATTCTTTCCTCCTAATAGGTAACAGAGCTGAATGAGCCACTGTCCAATGAAGAACGAAACCTTCTGTCAGTGGCGTATAAGAATGTAGTTGGGGCACGTCGTTCTTCCTGGAGGGTCATTAGTAGCATTGAGCAGAAGACCTCTGCAGATGGCAATGAGAAGAAGATAGAGATGGTTCGTGCTTACCGTGAGAAAATAGAGAAGGAGTTGGAAGCGGTATGTCAGGATGTTCTGAGCCTACTGGATAACTACCTGATCAAGAATTGCAGCGAGACCCAGTATGAGAGTAAAGTGTTTTACCTGAAGATGAAAGGGGACTATTACCGCTACCTGGCTGAAGTAGCCACTGGAGAGAAACGGGCAACTGTCGTGGAATCCTCTGAGAAGGCCTATAGTGAAGCCCATGAGATCAGCAAGGAGCACATGCAGCCCACTCATCCCATTAGATTAGGCCTGGCTCTTAACTACTCCGTTTTCTACTATGAGATCCAGAATGCTCCCGAGCAAGCCTGCCACTTGGCCAAGACCGCCTTCGATGACGCCATTGCTGAGCTCGACACTCTCAACGAGGACTCCTACAAGGACTCTACTCTCATCATGCAGCTCCTCCGTGACAACCTAACGCTCTGGACAAGTGATCAGCAAGACGACGATGGTGGAGAAGGCAACAATTAAGGCCCCCAGGTGGACTGGCAGCGCACGCCGATGCTACTACTGCAGTCTTTATTTTTTTCCCATGAGTTGGGGGTCGGGTGGGGGAGGGAAAGGGAGGGATGACCTTCCCAGGGAGAAACCCACGACCTGTCCTGTCTTTGATCGCCTCTTTGACATTTTTGCCAAAATACCACTAGTGGAAAGTCAGGCTAGCTGTGCTGGAATTGGAATAGCAGCCTCACACTGGCGTATGGACTGTTCTGTAGATTAATGCAAGTGGAGCTGTCTGTCTCTAATTTAACTTATTGCTAGATAATAGGGTTTTAAGATGAAAAGAAAACTTAAATGGAATGGCCCTCATTCAGTAAGTTCTGTGGTTCCAGTAAGGATTTTTATTATGTACATATGCTCTTGTCTTAAGTTTTGAGTAATTTCTATCTCATCTGTTCTAGCTATGCATTTTTTTCAGGGTGTACTACCAGACGTGGAATAGTTTAAATCCCACACTGACAGACTTAGAATGTAAGGTTATTCATCCTTATGGTTTAGGCCTTGCCAGTTTTCTAAAGTCTCTGATTAGTTGACAGTATTAACACTAAATTGCAGTTTACAGTATTTCTACATTACAGCCATATGTAATATCAAGCCATTGATTGTGTATTTTTCTTTGCTAGTTATTTTGGCTTTACATCTTTATTCAGCCTATCCAAGTTGGTTTTACTGTTTATCTGTCTCCTAGGCTAAAAGACTTGGCTGAGGAGAATCAAAGCTACTTTAGATTTTGGTTAATAGGTGCTTGGCAGGTGGCTGTGGGATTTTTGTCCTTCTTAACTTTAAATCCACCACAAAAATAATTAACCATTTTAATAGAAATGCTAAACTCCACAAAAATAGAGAAAATTCAGGTCTGTATGTCATTTATCGTGTTGGTATTTTCAGAGAATATCCTGCTTTTGAAGCTGCCACAGTTCCTTCCTCAGGGATCACACTGCCGTTCACTCTTCACTTGGGTCTTTCCCACTGTACCTTGTGCTGGTGACGTGCAGTTGGGTTGAGAAGCCGCTGGATTGTAGAAGCTGGGTGGTCATTGTGAGAAGGTCTGTGGTGCAGTATGTGGAAATTCAGGTGCTAGAAGCTTACTGGTAGAAAAACCCAAAAGGAAGAGCTATATTCATAAACATTCTGTCAAATTTCAGAAGCCTTGTAAGTATCTTGGTTTTTCCTCCCTGAAAATACTACTTCCCCAAGTAACTGTTATAGGAAGATAAACTAAAACCATTACCAAGTAATAAATACTTGGTTCCTATTTGACCAAAACTTTTTCTCTACATATTTTTTTGTTTGTTTTTAATGAAAGCACAGAAACTAGAGATTTGCTTCTCTCTTGTGCAGTCAGTGCAGATTTTGGAATTGACAGAAATGACATTGCTATTTCCACACATTTGTTTTTAGTTATTCTTTAGGGGTACTTCATTTTCCTTTTGGATAAGTCTGTGTATATGTATACATGACCTGCTGCATGTGTGTTTATTTTCTTTTTTAAAATAAAATCAGTAACAGAAATTCTGAGGTGGGTAATGACCCCAGACTCATTTTGTTTTTTTGTTTCATTTAGGCAAGGAGAGGTGTGAGTAATAATGGAGGAAAAACTGACAGATGCTTTTGCTAATACCAAAATTGCGCTTACAATTATGAACTGAGTATGTTCAACAGGATACAGGTGACAGTGAAGATAGAAGACTGATGGTGACCATAGAATCAATATACTCTGTAACATTGCACAGTTTACCCAGCATGACTTTCCTTAGAAGGCCCCCCTCCTTACGCGAGAGCGAAAGTCCTCATTAACTGAAGCCTACCAGAAGAAATAACTGAAGAAAGCTTCGCCGCTTTTGTGCCATTACAGGAGCCTAAAGTCATTGCCATGGATGGGAAACAATTTGGGGGGTGGGGGCGGGTAGGTGGGGCTTTCCCTAACTTATCTTCATGTCCAGTGAGCAGTGTTGTGTCCTTCCTTGTAGCATTTGGAAATGATTTACTGGAATTACAAAACCTATTTTTCCTTTAAATTTCAGCTTTGGCTCTGGCTGCTTTTTAGAATAATGCAAGATAAAATCAGACCTGAGGGCTAAAAATGAAGGGGGAATGGAATACTTGATACTTAAGCAGCTTGAATGGTTTCTTTTCTTTTCTTTTTGAAGAAATGCACTTGCCTATGATACTGTCTCTCCAGTGAAATGATTACACCTCCATTACTCCATGGATACAATATTGTGCATGCTAGTGTTGTATTTCTATACAGTAGCTTGAAATTTATTAACTTATACTGTAGGTGTTATGTATTCCTATGACAAAAATTAAGTCTTCAAATTTTTTAAAGTGTTTTTTTTTTTAATTTAATTTTCCCTTTTGGGGGTAAAGTTTGCTCTACCAAATAGTGATTGTATCAAATTGATTTGTTATGGATGTTGCTATAGTGACAAGCAGTTATATATTTTGTTTTTAACAGGGGGGGAGCAAAAGAAACACCAGTGTTAGCTTAATCTTAATGTCTGGTGTTTGTCATGGTGAAATTATAACTATTACAGTGTAGGAGAACAACGAGTATGTTCTCTGAATGAGCCTTTGTGCTTTTTGTCATGTTATGCAGTGAACTATTTTTAAGGTCTAATCGGTGATTATTTTTCCAACTCCGTGTTTCTCTAAGGAATTATTTCACACACGGACCATTCTTAGCAGTTTTCCTCAGTGATGGAATATCATGAATGTGAGTCATTATGTAGCTGTCGTACATTGAGCAAATAAACTTACAGATCTGATGTCAGTGCTACTTAGCTTTATTTTATGAGTTTAACTTTTCCTTTGCATTTGAAGGTTTAATCGGATATCTTCCCCCCATCCACTACCCAAGGAATGAGGTTGGGTTTGGGGAAGGGGCAAAACAGTATAAACTGGAAAGCACTTATCTGGGAATGAGATGTGGGTTTGGTAACTTAAAAAATCATTGCACCTTTTGGGCTTCAATTTCTCTCTTACAAAACGAGCCTTCTCAGCTGGATCTCTGAGCACCTTTCTGGGGTACAACTGGTGAGAAACAGACCTGAGTTTGAATCATGGCCCCTCTTGGTCCTTGGGCAAGTGACAAAAACTTCTGAGCCTGGGTGGGGGTGAGTGTAGATTTAAATGAAAACTGGGTCATGTGCCTGGCTCAGTATCTGTCCATTAGGTGCCCAGTATTCTTGGAGATTTCACTGGGTCTTAGAGGAAATGGTTCTTTGCACTTAAAAATACTCAAAATTAGGCTCGGCGCCTGTAGCATAGTGGTTATAGCGCCAGCCACATACACCAAGGGTGGCCTGGACCAGCTGAACAATTGCAACAAAAAAGCAGCCAGGCATTCTGGTGGGCGCCTGTAGTACCAGCTACTTGGGAGGCTGAGGCAAGAGAATTGCTTAAGCCCAAGAGTTTTGAGTTTACTATAAGCTGTGACGCCCAGCACTCTACTGAGGGCGACATAAACTCTCAAAAGAAAAAAAAAGTGGTCTTGAATTTTTTGTAGGCCTCCAAAGTGAACCAGTAGCTTCAGGTGGAGTGGTCTGAGCTCTCAGCCTGCTGTTGCTGGAGGCAGCTGTGGCAGAACATGCCCCTGAAGGGAATCACAGCACTGGATGTGGGGGGCATTCAGTCAGGACCTGTCTGTGAGGGGTTGACTATGGGTAGGAATGCCAGGGTAAAAGCTCTCCCATGCCTGCTTCAGCAAAAGGGCAGGGGCATTGGTTCACACAGTCCAGGAAGAAAGCATTTTAATTTTCTGAGAAATTTTAATTTGCATTTTGGGAATGATAGCACTGTGCAAATAGGCTTTAACCATATACTGAATGGTTTCACCTGTGTTAGCTCATTTGTCCCTAAGAGTGCCATAGCAAGTGTGGCTGTGGGACTAGAAGTGACTGACAAGCCTGTGGTCTCACAAGTCACTGGTAATCCAAATCTTCAGCCCTACTGACTTGTTCTGCACAGCTGAGAATCTAAGAAACTGCACAGCAGCCGCCACAGCTCTTAGTGTGGCAATGACGGAGGGTGGGAAAATGATCCAAATAGTCAAGCTTGTTCAAATGAGGTCACTGAGGGAGAAAGAAGGGCAAGCCAAGGCTTGGCATCCATACTTAGCGGTTAGGGCGCCAGACCCTGGCCCAGGCCTGCTGAACAACAATAACAACTACAACAAAAAAATAGCTGGGGGGTGGGGGGTTGTGGCGGGGGCCTGTAGTCCCAGCTACTTGGGAGGCTGAGGCAAGAGAATTGATTAAAGTCAAGAGTTTGAGGTTGCTGTGAGCTGTGACAACACAGCAGTCTACTGAGGGTGATATAGTGAGACTCCGTCTCAAAAAAAAATCGGAACAGAATGATCTTAAAGAGTTGAGGCTGAATGGCAGAAGCAGAAGAAGGTTTAGAAAGTTCTCATCCCATGTGAATTAAAATAGTGCTGTGGCTTAAGCTCCAGAGGGAAAGGGGAGGGATTCTTCCTCAGTGCACTCTGATAATGTGAAACAAAAGTGATAGATAGGAGGAGGGCAGCGAATATTCCATTCTTGGCCTCCATGTAGTAATTTATTGTAAGAACTTCGGGGGTGGAGTGAGAGGCCATAAATGAGGTCATTCAGTGGCAGGAGACCTTCTAGTACCTCAAATACGGTGCTGTTAGTAGGAGTGTAGTTTCCTGCCCTCTATTTATGTGTGATTACCACATGCATTGACCTTTGCACTGGTCAGCTGAAACTGCATGTTGACTCACCCTGGGTGATCTGAGTGGCTAAGAATGGCAACTACCTCCTGGTGCACAGCTTTCAAAGCAAGCTGAGAGAAACAATCCTCTGAACACTAGATACCACTGTTTTCTGTTAGGAGTTGACATTAAGCAGTCACTAGCCTAGTTAAAACATTAAAATGTGGTGTTCCAGCCTGCTAATAGCCTGCTGGCTTGGATTTTCCAATTTTGGTTTGGATAAATGTGAGAAATTTGAATGGCTACAATGGCCTGCCGCACATTAACCACTGGTACTGTGATGAGTGAGGAGTCAGGGTGAGGGGCTGGATCACACTGGCAAGACAAATGTCACACCTGTTATCTTCGCACTCTGGGAGGCTGAAGCAGGTGGATTGCTTGAGCACACAGGTTTGAGACCAGCCTGAGCCAGAGCAAGACCTCATCTGTAAAAATAGCCAGGCGTTGTAGGGGGCACCTGTAGTCCCAGCTACTCATGAGGCTGAGACAAGAGAATCACTTGAGTCCAAGAGTTTGAGGTTGCTGTGAGCTATGACGCCACAGCACTCTACCGAGGGTAACAAAGTGAGACTATCTCAAAAAAAAAAAAAAAATATATATATATATATATATACACATACATACATACATAGACATGGCATCCATTACCATAGCATTGGAGAGGAAAGTCCTTATTATGATTTGGAACTTTATAATTTTTTTTAAGACAGCCTCAAGCTGTCGCCCTGGGTAGAGTGCTGTGGCATCACGGCTCACAGCAACCTCCAATTCCTGGGCTCAAGTGATTCTCCTGCCTCCGCCTCCCAAGTAGCTGGGACTACAGGCACCACAACGCCCGGCTATTTTTTGGTTGCAGCCATCATTATAGTTTGGCGGGCCCGGGCTGGATTTGAACCCGCCAGCTCAGGTGTATGTGGCTGGCGCCTTAGCCCATTGAGCCACAAGCGCCGAGCCAGGAACTTTATAATATTTTATTTTTATTTCTTAAATAAGCTATGTGTATGTTACAAAATGCAAGAGTATAATCTAAAGTTTTTTGTTTAAGATTTGCTCTGTCACCCTGGCTAGAACGCAGTGGTGTCTGTCATAGTTCACTGCAACCTCACACTCCTGGGCTCAAGCAATCCTGCCTCAGCCTCCCGAGTAGCTGGAACTACAGGCACATGCCACACACCCAGCTAATTTTTCTATTTTTAGTAAAGATGTGATCTCCCTGTTGTTCAGGCTGGTTTCAACCTCCTGGTCTCAAGTGATCCTCTTTCCTAGGCCTTCCAGAGTGCTACAATTACAGGTTGAGCCACTTGTAATGAAAAAGTGTAAGGAAGCAGTGTGTGGCCCACAAAACTTAAAACGTTTACTGTAGCTAGTAGTTTGCTGACCCTGGTTTATCAGTAACTCTCCCTACCATATCTGTGACCTAGCCACCTATTATTTGTAATTCTTAGAGGTAACCATGCCACTTCTGTTCTTCCAAATCTGACTCTGTTTCAGGTAAGATTTTTGCTGCTTTTGGGAACTGACATGACTTGAGTCTTGCAAGGTTTGCCTTGTGATTTTAGCTATGGAAAATTTAAATTTGATGGTCCCATATAACACATCTTGAATTAATATATTTAATATTTAATTCCACTTAAAGGATAGCTAAGGGGTATTGGGGGACTTTACACTCAACCTTTGATTTTTACAAGTTTCAAGCATAAGAGTTGAAAAGAGCAGTACAGTGATAACCTATGTACCCACTACTCAATACACCAGGTAAATTTCTCTGTTATGGAATCTTGGAAGTTAAGTTGCCACATGCCATGTTATTTTCTATGTTCATTGTATTTCTCCCAACAATAAGTGCAGTCTCTAATATAACCATCTTACCACACCAATCAACAATAATTCTCAAATATCAGCCCATATTCAAATTTCTCTAAAATGTCCCCAGAATGCATTTCATAGCTCATTCTCATCCTCCTCTCAACTAGGATTTAAAGTTCATTAATTGGATTTCCTTATATTAAGTTTCTTTAGCCTACTTTTTTTTTGTTTTTGAGACAGTGTATGTTGCCCTTGGTAGAGTGCTGTGGCATCACAGCTCACAGCAACCTCAAACTCTTGGGCTTAAGTGATTCTCTTGCCTCAGCCTCCCAAGTAGCTGAGACTACAGGCCCAGGCTGGGTTCGAACCCACTAGCCTGGTGTATGTGGCCAGCACCCTAGCCTCTGAACTACAACCGCTGAGCCTCTTTAGCCTATTTTCTTCCACTTCTTTAA
>CAUYRH010168031.1:0-32258 GCA_963574655.1 Perodicticus potto | reverse complement strand
CCAGTTGACATGCAGAGCAGAAGAACCATCCAGCTGAGCCCTCCTCAAATTTCTGACCCACAGAATCATGAAAAATAATGTTATTGCTTAAAGCCACTGAATTTTACAATAGTTTGTTACATGGCAATAGATAACTGACATACTCTCTAATTCCTCATTTTGTTTATTTTGTCATAGTAATTATCTGAAAAGAAATGACACAATTATTAGTTTGTCTACTGCTTATTATCTGTTTCTCCCTCCAGAATATAAATTCTATGAGGAAAGCATCACAGCATTCTCAGTGCTTGGAATAATGCCTGGCCTATTTCAGGAATAAATACTTGTTGAATAAATCAACATATCAAGAATACAATATGAGTCTTAATTTCCTACAAAAAGCCATATCTATACTCATGGAACTATTTTTCTTTAAATTCCAATATTCAATTACATTTGCCTTCTATATCAGAATTCTCTATCAGGTTGCTAGGAAAACATAAGGCATTTTTTTTTTAATCCAGAAAATACCTTTGTTCAAGATCTGTAGTACATTTTAAAATGACTTGGGCATTATTACCATTCACTGAATAGTGCAGAGCAATCCTGTGGGTAGGTTAATTACAAAGCAGAACTTAGTCCCCTGTCTTCCCAGGATAGATTTCTGGCACCTCCCAGCCCCTCCCACTTAAGTACATACAAGTCCCCACTTTTAGGATAGAACATCCAAGCAGGGACTGATAGTTCCTTATTAATTCCTGAGATCCCACCAATTTTTCCATCAGGGCAACACAAGAACAGCCTCCTCTTTGTTAGTCATAGAAAAAAGATAATTTTCTAGTATTTTTCCTCCCTGACTCACTGGCCTTCACCACGCATGAGACATTGGACACTGCCACATTGGGAATGCCTTTCTCTGAAATAGGTTTACTGTGATTTCCTTCATGCCTGGTTGGAACACAGAGTCATAATTAGAACAAGTCTCCTCTCCCAGATCATTGCTTTGATGGTTCTAAATTGGTTCACACAGTCCCATTTCTTTCTAAATGAACAGGACCTTTGCCTTTCTGATTGTAGACATATGAGATTGATCACCGGGTCCCTGACACTTCCCTTTGACTGACATGTTCGCTGGTGTTTTCAGGTGTTCTGCACTATACATTTCATTTTGGAAACCACAGTGCTGGGTTGCAATTTAATTTTTCTAAATTTAGTCTTGTAGAAGGCTCATGGCCAATAGGAGGGGGATTGCAGCTTACCAGGAATCCACATTTAAGCAAAGAAAAGTCCTCTCTGGGGGATCTGGATTTATTTATAAAGTTTGCAGACACAAAAGAAGACTATATAGACTTAGCAGCCCCACTTCCCTCCTTCAATTTAACAGTCTCTTAAGCACAAAATCAAACACTATATAAATAAAGTGGCTCCAGTCTTTCCTGAGTGTTTTACCTGAACTTCTGCTGTTTTCTGTCTTGCTGTCCCCTAGAAGTCTCCAAAGACCCCATTCAATCTTTGGTAAAGACCTGTAGCTTTTAAAGGAGAAACAATTGCATCTACTAAAACGGTTCCTGATACAGCAGGAGCAATCTGGCAATGCCGAAAGTAAGATTGCTAAAAGATCAGATCTGTGCAGCTCTGCATTAGAAAAGGTGCTAATTGTATGCAGTGCCTTTCAGAAACCCTACTAGGTGCCTGAAGCTGTAGTTGGCATTACGAGAAACAAAGAAACAAATCAATTTTATATTTTACTCTTTGCTGATAAGGAAGTTAAGAAGAGAAGCCACAATATAGTACAGGACTTCAGAGCATGTACTACAGAGATGTGCGAGAATCCTGTTAGGACACTTAGCCCCTCTGCTTCTCTCTCTCCCCACCTGTAATCTGGGCACAATAACAGCAGCAACCTCACAGCGTTATTGTGGAGGTTTAAATGAATTAATAAATGTAAACAGGAGGGTGTGTGGCATGTAGTATGTGTTTTCTATCTTATGTAGTTATGAATGATGGAGGTGTGAACATATGTATAGCTATATAATAGGCCATACAATTTTCTATATATGTTCACACCTCCATCATTCATAACTATATATATAGTTATGTGATAGGCATATATATAGCTCTATAATAGGTCATACAATTGTCTACATTGTATGGCCTATTATATAGCTATATAATGTTCACACATACAATTTTATACCTTGTATGGCCTATTATATAGCTATATAATGTTCACACCTCCATCATTCATAACAACATAAAATAATGACTATATTATATAGCTAAATATACCTATTATAATGGGAGACATACATATAGAATTCAGGGGCAGGAGACATTGTTTGTAGCTGGAGGGAACCAGGGAACAAAGCTTCCTGAAAGATGTGTGAGCAGCAAAGACAATAGTGCTCACTCAATATGTATGACGTTGGCATCACCTATTTCCCAACTCCTTTGCAGTCAGACGTGGTCACGTGACTTCTGGTCAGGGGAATATGTATGAAAGTGCTGGGCTTATTTGGTCTCTATCCTGCTGCAGTGAGTGAGAAGGCCATTTATCTCAGATGTTGCAGCTACAGAAAGTAGAAGGCCATCAGCCTGGGTACCTGAGTGTCAGTGTGGAGCACAGACACTTTCCCCTCCACTCAGATATACACACAGAGCCCTATGATGGGTATGTAGCCAAATATAAACCCATCATGTGCTAAGTAACTGGGAGTTTAGGTTTGATATGTCGCTGTAGTGTAAACAGTTTTTTATATATTCATATACAGAGGGTGTCAAAACCCCATATATATGTACATTTTAAGAAAGGAAAAATCTTTATTAAAATCATAATCCTCAAGTCATGGTTGACTTTTGCAATGATACGAGGGGCTCAAACGTGACTTGTATTCATCTTTTGTTATTGCTGTATAATGAGTATTACAATTTTAAAGCAGCTTTTTCCTTTCTTAAAAGGTATACACATTTTTTGGCACCCTCTGTGTATGTGTGTGTATATACATTATATGTATGTATGAACAAACACATAATATATATAAATATTATATATACTTATACATGTATATGATGATGGTGGGTGGTGGAAGAACCCCCCCCCCAAAAGAATAGAAGGAAAAAATACAGTATATTGAACAAACATTTGTTTGCTTGGAAAGAAAGGCTGGGATAAGATCTTGGAGGACCTTAAATTCCAGACTGAAGAGTTTAGACTTTATTCCATAAAGCAATAGGAAACATTAAGCACGTGTTTTCTGGAATAATTATACCAAACATGTAGTCGCAATTAAAGTCCTTTGAAGGGCAAGGACCTTTCATCATTTCTGGTACTCCATGAGCCAAAGGGTCCCTCCATTCTCCAGCACAGCTTAGAACACTAGAAGTTTATTTTGTAACTCAGTATCCCAAACAGTTGAGTTTTATGATCTGTAAGACAGAAATTTCTTATTCTAATTTCTAACCCATCTCTATGAACTTCAATGTCTAAAGTAGTAGAAACCCCTTCATTTGTTGTTGAAACTGGAGTAATGCCTCAGCATAATGGCTTCCAAGAAGAATACCCAAATAACCTTTCATGCTGGGGGGAGCTATGCTCAGTGAGAGCATTTTTGAAAATGGGAATTTTCTTTAAATACTTTCATAACCAACATTAAAACTTAAAGGTAAAAGTATGTGTGTCCGAAGTGGAAAAGAGTCAGTTGCCTAAGGAAACCAAGAATCATAGTTTTTGTACTTTTTTCAGCAATATTAAAATGAAGGCATCCTAGTGGCTATAACGTATAAACCCCAAACTGTGTCGTGGCTGATGCGTGACATAGACATTTATTTCTTACACAGAATCCCAACGTGATACTCCTGATTAGTAAGTAGCTTCCCTCCCTGTGATGATTGAGGGACCCTAGCTCTTTCTATCTTGTGGTTTTGCCGATTTCCAAATGCAGTTTCCAAGGTCACCAAGCTTATCTGCATTCAGCTGGCAGAAGGGGGAAAGGAATGGAGGATCACACGTGGAGATTTAAAGAAGGTGTACATCATTTCTGTGCTCCTGCCCCGGGCCAAAGCCCAGTTACAGCATCTTCTCCAGCTGAAAGAGAAGCAGGTAAATGTCATTTGTCTGTGTGTCCAGGAAGGAGAGAAGAGGTGTTTAGGGGAATAACAGCAGGCTCTGCCACACCTGGTATTGTTCCTTGAATTCCTTTCTTTTCAGCATGTCTAGTGAATAGATGACAGTAAACTTCTGGTTTCTCATTCTTTCAGCAGACATTGATCGAGCACCTACCCTGCTCAAAGTGCATGGTTTGTGGCTGGGTTGGGAGTTGCAAAGGGTCAAAGAGTCAGTCTCTGGTTCATAATATAATAGGAGAAAAAAATGTATATATATACACATATGCATATAATTATTCAAGATTAAAATACAAAGCAGAAAATGACAAGAGTTCCAGAGAGACTCAGATAAGACTTTTTGGAAGTTCAGAAGAGGGAACAGATGGAGGACTCCATAACGGAAGTGGGGTGTTTTAGGCAAAACACGGGCAGAAGCACAGACAGGAAGTCAGGAGCCTTTGCAGCAGGAAGTCAAGGATTTGCTTTGACCACAGTGAAGGGGACCAGAAGGGAAGATGGAGAGGGTGTTGGGGGGCAATCCCTCAAACTCACCCTAATTACTTCTGATGTGGATTTCTGGGAGGGGCTATTCAATCATCTATCACCTCATTTTCTATTTTTTTTAACCTCTATTTTTTCATTAAGCAGGTACCCTGCTCCTTTTCTACTTCAAATAATTATAAAGATGATTATGGAAATGACAGTGGCATTAATGATTAGGAAGGAGAAAAGATTTTGTAAAATTTCCTAATCTGCTCAGAAATCTTTCTGCCTCACTCCGAGAAGAATCCTTGAGGCCATCATTCATGACTGGCTGAGGGCCGATTTCCGCTCCCTGGGAGCCCACGAGAGAAAAAGTACTGCAGATTACAGACTGGTTTTGAGAATGAGCAAAGCAGGGCCACTTGGAGTGGAGAGAAGTCTCAGAGCAGCTCAGAATGGGACCAAGAATCTTCCCCAGGACACGGGACTGAGAAACCCTGGCATGGAGCCTATATTTCCCTACCTTCTGCCTTTCGAAAAAACACCAGTGGACAGGAGAGCTGGTGTTTTTCTGCACTATGAACGCTATGCAGATAAAGATAGAGATTCTTCATTTCCACTAGGCAGAAGACAGCTAAATGCATGATGCTGTAGCAACCCGGCAGGTGAAGTTTAGAAATAATAGGAGATCATTTCAGTTGACCATGAATGTCACCTAAAAAGGGGGGTGTGTGCTGCCCAGCCCATTCCCTCCCTGGAGTTCACCCCACTTCTCGTACTGTTTGTCTTTCTTACCTTCTGGACACGTTGGCAAGTGACAGGAATACACCTCTGCCTGTGAGGACCACAACAGCAACTGTATCAGTTTCCTTGCAGCAAATGACCATAACCTTGGGGGCTGAAAACAACAGAAATTTACTCTCTCACAGCTTAGGAGAGCATTCTAAGCAGCGGGGTCCCAAGGTGGGAGGGCACCGGCCTGGCTAGTGTGCTGAGAGCAGAGACAGCAAGAACAAGGGTGATAGGAGCTGAGATGTGAGTCCTGGACCACCCAATCTTGGTCAGATTCACATCCTGGCAGTGATAAAGAGATGGAGTTCATGAAGAAAATGAGAGAATCAGACCAGGCGCAGGGGCTCACACCTGCCCCAACCCTAGTACTTGGGGAGGCCGAGGCAGGAGGATTGCTTGAGTTCAGGAGTTCAAGACCAGGCTGAGTAAGAGGGAAACCTTGTCTCTACTAAAAATAGAAAAAATTATCTGGGTGTTGTGGCAGGCAACTGTAGCCTCAGCTACTCAGGAGGCTGAGGCAGGAGGATCATTTGAACTCAGCAGTTTGAGGTTGCCATCAGCTAGGCAGATGAATGGCACTCTAGCCTGGGCAAAAGAGCGAGATTCTGTCTCAAAAAAGAAAAGAAAAAGATAATAATAAGAGAATAGAAGCATTCAACCCCAAGCCTTTGTCTTTTATGCCTTCATACACTCTGTTGGAATTCCCAGGCATCCTCCGGAACCAGCTTGTGCCCACTTTCCTGACTCCTCCCCACCATCACCATCTCCTTCCTGGAGACTCATTTCCACACAGTACTGATCCACACTTTCCAGCACTTTCCAATGTACATAGCTCTGGAAAAGCACCTAGCATGTTGCTTTACACATAGTAAGCCCCAAAGGGCGTTGCCCTTCTTTATCCCTTAAAATCCTTACCACAACTTCAGGAATTTTCCCTGCAAATCAAATTTGAATTGAGCTTTTAGAGAAGTCCTAGTTTATGTGCAAAGACATAAAGATATAATAGAATCCTTTCAAAGAGCTCTCTTGCTAATGCTAAATCGTAGGGAACAATGCCTTGCCTGACATTTTCAGATTCCCAGACCAGAGATAGAAGATGAGAGAGGGAAGAAAAGGGGCGAGTGGTTTATAAAGGTTTCTTGGTCCTATCCTTCTTCCAGACGCTATCTTTATTCATGGGGCAAAAGGCAGGAATTTGCTTAGCGCAGATTTCATAAATGTGTTTATTCAGGTACAGGGGCTGTGACTTTTTTAAAAAGCCAAACCTTAAAGATAAAAACAAATATACCTGCCCTGTAAAGGATCTAAGGAAGTCAAAAGGACTACAGCAAGATATAATGAAAGTGTGTGTGTAGGTAACCTACGAAAGTTTTGGGACAGACTGTGTTATGGTCCATTATTTCACTTCCAAGAAACATTGTCGACAGCATCTTTTTGATTAATCCATGCAAATTTCAACTTGCTGGGCTTATCGGTGCTGCTAGGAAGGCTTCACTTGTTTCCATCCCTGTGGATTTTGTATTTCTTGATTTTTGTGTATCTCAAAACGTTCGGAATGACCCACGTATGTTGGAGACAGGGGAGAGAGTGCTGGATACAGTCAACATAAGGAAGTCTAATAGGCATTTGACTGCTTAACTAAATATACAAGTCGTTCCTGGAGAATTACATCATTACATAGGAAGGGGGTTGTTTGCCAGTGAAAGCAACACTTCAGGCTGGGAGAAGGTTTCAGCACCTGCTTTAATCAATCTTACAACTATTTTTATGAAGATTTACACTTACAGAAGTTCGAGTAGTTTTCTCGAGTTCCTTCCTTTTGCTTATAGTTTGGAATTTTTCCATGTTTTTGGACGCAAATAAATGCAGCTGTTTGCTCTGCGAGCGCTATGGAAAACATATATTTATGCTGCATTTGTAATACAGAGAATGTTCAATTGAGACTGCATTTGGCTTCTTGCCTTATGTTTCAACTTTTCTTTCTAACAACATAAGGTCCTTCATTCGTGCAGATGACGCTATTGACTCATCAGCATGGTACAGCGAAAGAACAGGGGTCTGGGCATAAACACAACTGAGTTTCAGTTCTGCTTCATCAGTTAATGACCTTCCTAGATGAGGCAGATTATGTTTTCCAAAGATGGCCTGAAAAAAATCACACATCCCACATGCTCCTTTACAATGTGACCTTGACAACTCTCCCATGAAAAGGAGAGACCTATGCCCCCTTCCCTAAAATCCAAAGGGGCTCGTGACTTCCTGTAACCAATGGAATATGACAAAAGTGACCACCCCTGACTTCTGAGGGTCGGCCTTAAAGATAAAGCTGCTGCTTTGCTCACCAGGAGCCATACAGGCACATAGGGAGTTTGACTATCCTGAGGCCGCCATGCTGGGAGGGAGCCCAGGGGCAGCATGGAGTAGCCAAGTTCAAGTGCTCCAGTCTACAGCCGTAGTCTTTGAGTCCTCTCAGCCTGGGGGCCAGACTCAGGAATGAAGAAGCCTTCAGATGAACCAAAGTCCCAAGAACAGATTCACTCTTACCCTTCAGACATTTCCAGCTGGGACCCCAGACAGAGAAGTGACCAGCTTTCTCTGCTATGCCCTTTCTGAATCCCTGGCCCACAGACTCTCAGTATATTTTGTGCTGCTACATTTGGAAGAACGAGGAATAGAATCAGCAGCAATGGGAGCAGAGAAAGTGGAACAGAAGTTTGGAACCTGGAAGCTGGAGAATGCTGTAATAAAAAACTAAACCATGTACCATGAGCACTGGGACCCATGGGCAGGTGCATTCTGGAAGCTCCTTGGGAGGGGAGGTAGGGCAAAGCTGGAAGGGCCTGAAGGAACGTGTTGTTGGGGTTAAAGAAAACTGAGGAAAATGTTAATGGAAGCTGAGGAAAGGGAGAGGCTTGTTATGTGATGGAAGAAAGTCCTACAAAACTATTTCCTGTGGTCATGCATACAACAGAAACCTGTCTATTAAACCTGATTTCCAGGCGGAGTCTTGAGGCTGCTGGCTAGCTTCCTCCAGTGGCCTACACCAAAATGAGGGAGGGGTGAGCGAACTAAAGAATGACCTCTGAGATGTTCAGGTGTAATTTAGGGGCTATGTAAATGTCTAAGAATAATATCTTTTCCTCGAGGAAAGAGTCCCAAATTAAGAAGTAGGTTCTAGGAAAATATAAATTTGGGATGGGGCTGTATGTTCCTTTGCTGAAATCTCAGAAAGATTTTAGATGCAACCTCAGAGGATCTTCCAGGAAGATAAAAGTTCTTCTAAAGATCTTTAGCCTTGCAAGAAAGTTGAGGGTACCATCCCACAATAGCTAATAAAGACCCAAAACAGACAAGGGCCTGACTAATAGAGGCCCTTGTAACTGTGATTTTGTCCAATAAAGTGGATTGTATATTGTTACGTAGTAAGAAGCATAAACAATTTTTTAAAAGAAATTACATCGGTTTTGACTGAGAGGACCAGAGGCCATATGACATAAAAAGAGGCCTGTAACCCCTAATCTTTAAAGGGCAAGAAACCGGCTGAAGAGACTATGCAGTTGCACACACAAGTCATTTCTTGTGGACTTGAACTCCTGGCCTCAACAATCCTCCCATCTTGGCCTCCTCAAGTGCTAAGGTCATAGGCATGAGCCACTGCCAACTCATTTCTTATGGAAAAGGAAGGATAATTCAGAGAGCATAACCCAGAGCCACAAAGAAATCTCCCAGGGAGTAGGACTGGGTCCTGTGCTAAACCCACATTTCAGCACTGTCGTTCACTAGCGGCCATTGTTGCCTTCCATTTTCCCTACTTTATCCAATCAATGACTGTCTTCTGTTGTTTGCTGCTGGTGTGGGGGAATTGATAACTCATCTTTTTAGTTCATGGATCTGCAGATCAAGAGGAATGGTACTTAAGGAAATTGACCAGAAACACTATTTCCGAGGAACCCTGTCCACACTTGGACAAGATTGACGTGATGAGATTCTGGACTTACAACTAATGTGGTAATGGGATGAAACTTTGGGTGTCTTGGGGAGAGGTGATTCATTTCACAAGTTCTGTGCATATTAAAGCAGTATGTGCAGCCACTGTGGTAGCTTGCGTTTTCCAAAAATAACTGCAACAATTTCTCCCATCCTCGAACCTCCACTGAAATGCAACCTTGCTACTCTTCCCATCAAGAGGTGGAGTCTGGACAATGGGGAAAAAAATGCAGCAGAAATGATGATGAATGATAGATGATGAAGGGCACGTTAACCATTCTTGCAACCCCATGGATCTATGTGAGAAAGTCACTAGCCCGAGGCTGTCATGCTGTGAGAAGGAACAGCCACATGGAGAGACCACACATAGGTACACTGGGCAATAGTCATAGATTTGAGTCCTCCCAGACCAGGTGCCAGGCACGCAAAAGAATGAGCCTTCAGATGGTGCCAGCCCCAGCCTTGGGGTCACCCTCTTCCTTCGAACCTTCTCAGCTGAGGCCCCAGGCCTGTGTCCATAATGAGCTGCTTTCCCACCGAGTCTGCCATGGTTTGTGGTGTGGCAATGGTAACTGAGGCTGGAACCTCACTTTGTTTCCACTTTGTAAGATGAAGAGTTTGATTTAAGTGACCTCCAAGATTTCAGCTACAAAGACTTGAAAGTCTTTGTCATCAGTTCATTGCTTGACCCCTTTAGGTAAGACTGGAACTGTTCCCCTCAATCCAGATCTGTTTTTTCATTCTGGGGGACTGGCCACCCGGCTAAAGAGCACATTTCCGTGCCTCCTTCATGGTAGCGTGTGGCCCTGTGACTCAGTCCTCACTAATGGAATGTGAGTGGCAGTGACATATGCCACTTCCCTGTCACTTGCTTAGAAGGAAACTACCCGGACTTTTCTCCATCTTCACATGTTGGAATACCTTTGCACCCATAAACAGCTTTAAATCTGTGGCCTCCGGGGTGAAGGGAGATGACAACCTGTGAGGGACCTCGGGTCCCTGCCAGCCTGTTGCATGAGGAAGAAATTAGGTTCTTTTTAGTCAAGCCATTGTATATTTGGGTCTCTTTGTTACTAAAGCTTAGGTTTAATCCTAATATACACTTCAAAGGCTCTCAGTGCTTGTGTGATAAATTCCAACTTCCTCAATACGGCTAAGGCTCTGGTCCCTCCTCCAGCCTGATCTCCTGTCCCTCTCTTTTGACTTCTCATTCTCTGTTCATGTGAACCTTTGTTGAGTTCTTTAGTCCTAATGTTTGATCTGGAGGAGAGTAAACAGGCGGGACGGAAGTGGCTAAGGGCAGAGAGCAGGAATCAAATTGTTGCTAGGAACCAAACTGTGCCTGGGAACTGTTCCCTAGTGGGAACATACCCAGTAAGGACTCCTAGTGACCTTAATTGACATGTGGCTCATTACCACCTAATTAGCCTAGCATGTGTGGACTTTCCATGGAGGCTTCTAGGAGGAAACGTGTAGTAAGGAAACTGTTACATAATCTAACCTGTTATAAAAGGTGTTATGTAGCTGGTTATGTAAACTTCTATATAACTCCAACCTGTCAATCACCCCAAAGGTGGGAAAAGCCAACCAATCTTACCAAGAGAAAGGCGGGACAAACTATTGAGCATACAAAAGACAGCGTGGGCTGAGACTTCTGGGTCTTTCTCCTCTCATGGAAAATGGCCCGTCTTTCCTTCTGAGATGTACTTTTGCCTTTGCAATAAATGTGCATGTGTGTGTTGTTTTGTATCTGTTGATGGCTCCATCATTGGCTTGACCAGTACCAATACTCACTCTTGACACTGGGAACCAGTGGACCAGGGAACATGCAGACAGACCCAACATTCATGCTGTCCTCTCTGCCGGTGTGGTGCTCCTTCTCAATCCATCTTCTTGCCTAACTTTTATATATCCCTCAGGTTTTTCTTTCAATGATCCTTCACTTAGATCCTCTATTATATCTCTTGTGGCAACCCCGTTTCTTCATTTCATAGCACTTACTACACCGGTAATGACGTTTTTGCATAATTGTTTGATCTCTGCTTTCTCACTGTACCGTAACCATCATGAGAACAAGGACTGCGTCCGTCTCGTTTCCTGCTCTATTCCCAGCACTAAAACAGTGCCTGGTACATACTAGGTTCTCACAAAGTATTTGTTGAATATTTTTAAATGAACTTGTAAATGACCAAGGTTTGTAGTTTATGCTTGTGACCATAGGAGTAAGTAAAATATTAACCTGCCCTTCTGAGTCTCAACCTACGACCTTGTTTCATAGTAATTATGTTCACAAATCGGCTGAGCTCACACCACCAGGCTGTGGTCCTCCTAAGTTTGTTCCCTGCAGACCATCTTGAGTGTCATCGGGGATGCGCCAGATAATGGAATCTCTCTCTTTAAAAAATTGGTTTATGGATGAAAAAGTCCCAAGTATATAGGATGCTGAGTTTAGCAGAATCTGTATGTAAATTGGTATTTTTCTGGTGATCAATCTTGTGCTAAAAATGAAAAATCAATAAGAAAAGAAAATCTAAGGGGAAAAAATAAGTTGTAGACATTTTTGGTCCAATGAGTTTCCAAGTCCGAGGACACTACATCTGAGACCAAGGTTACTGTGTGTTTCAGAGGAGGGTGTGAGAGAACCAGACGAGCATCTCACATACTCAGAAAAGAGTAGATGGCCCTGGTGAGAGCTGGGGAAAGCCTTTGTAGTGTCTCTTTGGACTCAGAAGGGACCCATCATTTGTGAATAGCAGCTCCACGATCTTGCATGCTGTGGAGTTCACAAAACTGCTAAAGGGACAGGAACTGACTCATGTACCAGCCACCGACTGTAGGAACAGCAGCAAGCTTCAGGACGTTGGAGAAAAATGAAAAAGAACAAAAATGAGTCGAAATGCCTTATCATCTCACCCCCTTTAACTAAATATCAAAATGGGTTGGCACAATGGAAAGATATGGATTGGGAGAGGAAGGACAAATATTACTGAGTCAGCACTAATTCCAACTCCTCCAACCGACATCAGGGGGGAGGCTGGGGGTGGTTGGGCCTTCACAGGCACCTAGCAGACATAGACAATGTGAACTTTCTCTAGAAAATTTGCATAGATGGTTGATTGATTGCGTCATAAGGAGACAGGTGCACAAGTCACTGAAAAGAAAGTGGTTGTAATGGTTTGAATCACGTCCCCCTTCCAAAATCTTAGCCCCAGTATCTCAGAATGTGACTTTATTTGGAAATAGGGTCATTGTAGATGTAGTGAGTTAAGACAAGGTCGTACTGTGGTTGGGTGGGCCTTTTATCTCATACTACTGGTGTCCCAAAGAGAAAATTCTGACTCAGAAACAGACACATACAGGGGGAAAATGATGTGAAGAGACACAGGCCGAAGGCACCTGGAACAGCTTCGCTCATAGCCCTCAGAGGGGACCAACCCTCCTGACACCTTGATTTCAGGCTTCTTGCCTCCAGAATTGTGAGACAACAAATTCCCACGGCATAAGCCACCCAGTCTGTGGTCCTTTGTCACAGCAGCTCTAGCAAACGGACACAGGAGCACAGTAAAACAAAGGGGGTGTGGATTTGGGGAGCGGTTTAGTCCTGGATCCCCCCCTTACAAGCTGTGACTTTGGCCAAGTCATTTAAAAACTCTTTAAAATCCTCAGCTTCTTTTATCCCCCAAGTGTGATAATCAGGGTGCCAAATATTCAACAGCCCGTAAAGTGCACGGCAGAGGCTGCCATTCCCACAAGTGGCCAGCGGAGGGCGACTGCAGGCACATCAGTTCTTGAAGGTCCAGTTCATCTTGGAGGGCTAGATGGTTATCAAGCATTTACCTGCAGAAGTATCAGCCCCACCAGCTCCAGACCTTTGTATACCTCTTAAAGGATTTTGTCAATTCAGGCCAAAGAGACAAGTGGTATAGGAGCCATTGTGGGGGAAGCGATAGAAGGCTCTCAGTTGGGGCAGTTCCTGGGCAGTGCCCACTGGGTCTCTCCCCGGCTGGGGTGCTCTGTGGGGGAGAGGTGTGAGGATAGGGGCTTCTTTCAATGGGCCCAGAGCAGCAGCTCTTACTTAATCTGCATAAAATTGTCCTTTATACAGATATAAAATCTGTATAAAAGTATTATAATATTTCAGCAACCAACTGGTGTTTCCCTACTAAATATCAGGCTTGGGATAATTACAGACAATTCTATAGTTTTGTGGAGATCAGATGAGACACATGTCACATGCTTAGCAAAGTACCTGCCATATGTCAAGGGCTCATTAAATTCTAGTTTATATTATGAATGAGAAGAACAGTATTTAAGTTGAGCTCAGTGAACATTTATTAAACACCTACTATGGGCAGTGTCCTGGGCACTAGGAATACAGAGATGAATAAGGCACAATCTCTGCCTTCAAGGAGTTTAATTTCAGCCGAGCAGAGATGCGTTTTTCACTTTCCTACTTCTAGTGAAGGGAAATTGAGAACCTTCCAGTGTTACAGTACTAGCCATTGACGGTGCCACCCTCCTTGCCATACTAGATGTCCTGACACATTCCTCAGTGACTATTTTTTTAGGGACCCTCCACCATGGTTTGACTTAATTGCCCCCTGAACTGGTAGGTTCTTTAAAAAAAGGGTATTGAGGCCTGTATTCAGTTGATTCATTTTCTATTAAGATCAAAAATGTCAGGCTTTCTTAATACTTGTCCAGTATTCTTTTTTCAAAACAAGGTGCTAAAGGATAATTTATGGTAAAAATCAAGACTGCCCCCCCCCCAAAAGACTGCCATTAAAGGGAGCTTGTCTCCAAAGATAGCGCCATCACACCCTTCTCTCTCCGAACATGGTGGCTCCATTCCATGCCCATCTGCAGAGAGAGCCTATTCTTCCACTCCTTTGGATCTGGGCTAATCTGTCTGTGATCACTTTGATCAATCTGATGTGGTAGAAGTGACCCTCAGCCAATTCCAGGGCTAGCCTTTAAGAGGATTGCTGACTTCTACTTCCTCTCTCTTGGAACACTAGCTCTGGGGAAGAGCTTGCTGAGAACCCAGCTGCCAAGCTGTGGGCAGCTCAATGTGGGAAAACATGAGACGGTTTTACTCAGCCAGGCGAGTAAGCTATCTTGTATGTCCAGTCCAGTCAAGTTCAGATCAACCACCACCCTGGCATCCATCTGACACCCACCCAGGAGACTCTACATGAAAACCACCCGGCTGAGCCACTCATTCCCAAAAACCACAAGACATGATAGGAAATTGATGTTTTAAACACTAGGTTTCTCTAGGTGGCTTGTTACATCACAATAGATAACCAGAATTATGTTCTTCATGAGGGTCAAATAGCCTCAACTTCTAAGTGTTATGAAGGAGCCAGGTCACAGGAATCAGATGTTCTGGGCTGCAGCAACAGCTCTGTCCCTAGCAGGCTGCGTGACCTTGGCCATTTTGCTTTATCCCTCTGGGGCTCTATTTTCTTCTAACATACAATAAACGGTCCAATATAGATTCCTAATATTTCTGTGTTTTAGAGCACTGTAATCTTTCTCAGATGACAATAACAGCATCTTCACTACCTTTTATACAGAGTCCCACCCATATGTAAGATTAATCTCATAGAGTTACAGGCCTTCCAAATTATCTGTCTCAATCTGCCCCTTGTAGAGATAAGGTCACTAAGTCACAGAAAGGTTATAGTGCCTCAGGGCCTCAACCTCCACAGTTGCAGCTCCAACCCACTGTTTCCTTTTTAAAAGTTTTGTCTGATTTACTACTTCCTTCACCTTGGAGATAGTTTATGGATCTTCATTTTCAAATGTTCTGAGATCTGGTGAGCAAACTCACCCTACTCACACTTTCTGCGTCTTTATAGTCTTCAGTCCTGACCTGTCACGGCTTTCCAAATGCACCTGGTTTTCTTCCCTTTTCCCCTCATGGTGGTTATTTATTTATTTATTTATTGAGACAGAGTCTTATTCTGTGGCTCCTGGGTAGAGTGCCATGGCATCATCATAGCTCATGGCAACCTCAAACTCGTGGGCTCAAGTGATTCTCTTGCCTCAGACTCTCAAATAGCTGGGACTATAGACAACTGCCATAATGCCCTGCTAGTTTTTCTATTTCCAGTAGAAAAACAGGGTCTCGCTCTTGCTCAGACTGGTGTGGAACTTTCGAGCTCAAGCAGTCCACCTGCCTCAGTCTCTCAAAGTGCTAAGATTACAGGCATGAGCCACCCTGCCTGGCCAGGGTGTTTTTTTTTGTTTGTTTGTTTTCTGAGACAGAGTCTCAGTATGTCGCCCTGGGTAGAGTGCCATGGCATCTCAGCTCACAGCAACCTCAAGCTCTCATGCTTAAGCAATTCTCTTGCCTCTGCCTCCCAAGTAGCTGGGACTACAGGCACCTGCCACAATGCCCAGCTATTTTTTTTTTTGTTGCAGTTGTCATTGTCATTTAGCAGGCCTGGGCTGGGTTGGAACCCACCACCCTTGGAGTATGGCCTGGCACCACTGTACTACAGCAGTGGAGCCTGTTTTTTTTTTTTTTAAGCAGTAAAACATAAAATAAAATTTAGTATTTTAACGATTTTTGAGTATACCAACTAGATGTAGTTTCCACAGTTCATTTCCAGTTACTAAAGAGGCTGACTATATGTCACATCACAGCTGAAGAGTACAATTCGGGTGCATCTGTGTTTTTGCAGTGTTTAGCTGCAAGGGCCCATGGCCATTACACCCCAAGAGCCTTGAGGGCAGAGGACTGTGTCTGAGTCTTGTCATCGTGCCACAGCCTGGCTCAGCACATGAGACAAGCTTGGGACATAGACATACTTGTCGGGGGGATAAATAGTCCGTGTGCCAGAGCACTCTCATTTCACTAAGATTGCTTTTCCTGTCTCATGGGAACAAATGGTGCTAGTAAATGGCAACTGATGTGTCACGTGGACACAGAAGGGCCACACACGTGCCTCTTTCTCAAAGGTAAGCTGCCTGCTGCAATGGCTGGCAAACACCCTGGTTGACATTGTCTATTTATTTAGAAATCACTTTTATTTGCCATTTTGAGTTTCTGTTACAGAACAAAGAGAAATCTGACTGAATGAGGTCAACGCATTGTAATCGATGTAACCAAAGGCTGACAATTTCTGCCCCACAGATGTGATAAAAGAGTGAGCAGATCGCTCAGGCCCTTTCAAACAGCGGCCCAGTTGTACCCACAACCATGGCTTGTGAGCTGAAGCTCAGGGCCCCAGAACAGTTTAGATGGTGAAAGGAATCGTGGTTTTGGCAGAAGGCAGGAACTGGTGTCAGTAATCTTTTTCTCTAACAAGAAATGAAGGGACAGTAAAATCCTTTGGCTCAGGCTTTGTATCTTAGAGTTTTGAATCTGCCGTTTCAAAGCAGTTGCAAGGTGCAGAGGAATGCCTGTCCCAGAGAGGCAGTTCTCAAGACTGTGAAAGGTTCCATGTGCTGTCTCGGTCACGGCCAAGTTAGAAAGGCTGCTATCAACCAGGAGAGGTGCATTATTATATAAACACCATGACCTGGGATGGAGGAGGGTGGTGAGATAAAAATCAGCGTCCAGTGTCGTGAAGGACAGCCTAATGGACAATAAATATGTTACTAGCTCTGGCCATTTATACCGAAGGCCACCTCTTCACCCTCTCCATCAAATTGTTTTCCCTTCTCCAAGCCCCATTATTCTTCCACAGCGCAGAAGGAAAAACATTTCTGTCACTTCACTAGTGAATTTGGAGCCCACAGTAGGTCTTTAATCATGTTAATTCTCTTCTTTTTTTTCTTTTCCCTTTCTATTTAAATAACAACCCCCCCCCCCGCAAATGCTATGTACCTCACCCTAAGATGAAAATTACATATGAGGACAATGTAGGTAATCCTATTTTAGACATTTATCAGACTTTTTTTTTTCTTTAGTCTTCCAGAGCGACAGGGTCAGTCCCTCGCCTGGCCTGCAGGAGAGGCCAGTGGCCCCCAAGTCAGACGTTGCTATTTTCAGCTCCCCAAGTCCAGAGAGCAGTAACCTCCACCTCGCGGAGGGCCACGCTGCCAACCCGCCAGCAGTATGGGGCCTGCTGGCTCTCTGCATTTCCATTTCCATAAATTTACATCCAATTTGTGCTGAATCATATCCCCCCCAAGCAGAAGAAATGAAATACATTATCAATAAGTACAACAAATTTGAATAATCTGAGAGCGGATGGATGACTTTCTCTGTCTCTTTTCCATTTAACTCCTTCCGGTGCACTCACCCCACCAGCCTGGGGTTGGATTTCTGGCCGCCCACCGGGGCACCCAAGGTCCTCAGCTCTTCTCCCGAGGTTCTTCATCTTCAGGCCCTGCCTCTCCCTCTGCCTCTTGGCTACCTCCTGGGCAACCTCTTTTCCACCTGACACTTGAGTCCCCCTTCCTGGAACTTTTCCATCTGCCCGCGCTCCTTCCCACTGCCTCCTGAATAGCGCAAGCCAATCACACCCAAGCCTGAGCCCCAATGATTGCAGATCCCCAGCCTGCCCGGCTATCATCAGCCCCACTCAAGTCATCCAAGCGCCTCCCCAGCAGCAGTTCAGCACGGAGTGCAACTTCCTTCCACTCCCGTGGCCAGGCTGCTTGGCAGCCAGTGGGCTGGAGGGGATGGTGTGCAGCTGATTGTTGGATGCTAGGCAGGAGGGGCTTGGTGGCAAGGTCAGAGGACCTAGGGGCTCAGGGGGCTAAGAGAGACAGAGGGTGCCCTGAGTCAGGAGCCCAGCCCAAATTCCCCATCTGCCTCTCTGGTTCTGGCTGCTGGCTATGGCAGCGTCTCTAGATCTGGACCATAGCGAGGCTTCCCTTCTCCAGTATTGAGGTCAGCAGCCCAGGTGACCTCAGGGCTTAGGGCTCTACAGGAGGCCTGGCTACAATGCACACAGGACCTATGGTTCCCTGGCCCTGGTTAAAACTAAGAGCAAAGGGGTCATTGATGAAGACTCCTGGCAAGGAGTGAAAATGTGAAAATGATCCTCCCTTGACAAGAGCAAGAATTGGGGACTTTGGCCTATATAGAGCTAATGAAAAAAAAATACACACACATACACACACATATATTAACATATGTATGCCATTACAAGTACAAACTAGTCATTATAAATCATTTTTTCCCTAGATTGGGTTTCTCTATTTAGGCAGGAGAAAAGTGACTGGGAAAACAAAGTGGCCCTGAATATTGCCCCAGCTATACAGCTCAGGGAAATGCTGAGCCAAAATCTCTACTGGAGATTTGCTTCGTTTCCTTTAATGAGAACTCCAACAGCCAGAATTTTGCTTGGGCAGCCAGAATGTGAACTGAAAATATCGGCCAGAGAAGTTGAATCGAAAGCTTGAGGGCTTTCCCGTTTGTCTGGGGCTGTTGGGACCCGTCCAGAATCATCTCGTAAGTCTGTAGAGAACCCGTAACAAGAGGCCTCGGTTTCCAACAATAAGTTTAAATCATCCTTTCTTTCCCAATGTCTCCAGAGATTTTTTTCTTGTTTTCATCAGGATGTCCTGGTTCAATTTCTTAGATTAAGCTATTTTGGAGTTTCCATGTCTAAAACTCTCTCAAACTTTTAAAAGTGAAAAGCATCACTCAAAAGCATCTAAGCACTTTCTTCTAACACGATAGGTGCGTAGAAATAAATCAATAAAACTGGCCCTGGGGCTATGAAATATATGGAAAAATTGGGTCTCTGGAGATGATATTTCAGAAAGCTAAGGGGATGTGAAATAGAAGCTAAAGCCAACATTTCAATACTTTGTGCCCAGGCAGCAAATTTCACATAAGGGCACCTGGCCTTATATATACAAGACTCTCGGATGGGACATTTAATGTACTGCTTTTATCAGAGATAAGGATAGTGAGTGAGTGTTTTTATTTTTTTCCTTAAAAAAAGTTAACCACAATATAATTAGCTTTGGTGTTGTCTGCCTGGGCTGGTGTTGATGAAGTATCAAGAGGCCCTCTGGTATAGGTGCCTAAAAGCTTAAACTGCATTTAATTATTATTATTACTCAATGTCAGGCTACATAAATGAAAAGAGATCAAAAAGAATCGCTTGCAGCTACATTGCCTCGGTTTGTGATTTCATCACATCTCATAAGCGAAGCAGGTTGGAGCTGGCACTTGGGGCATGAAACCTCCAAGGAAAATCCAGGCAGCTGGAGATGCTGTTTCAAGTGAGTTGAAAGTTTCTTCACATGCTGGGAAGGGTAAAGGCATGCCACTCTTTGATTTTCCTCCCCATCTTTATTTTTAAATACTTTAATAACTGTCTGGCTTACTTCAGGGAAAGAAAGCAAATAGGGGAAATGGAGTCACAGAGGGAATTGTCTTAACGGTGTGCGGTCTCTAACGTGATGCTTTCTTGGCTCCCAACAGTTCATTGATTGCCTGTCCTGCGGCCTGAAGTATCAGTGAAGGCCCCAAAGTAGTAGTTGTACATGGGGAAAGGCTCAGATAAATGTGGTCACTAGAAGGGGCTTTCCCACCTGAATGTCAGCAGAGAGCAAGGCGCAGACAAAGAGGCTCAGAAGACAGATGGACCAAGTTCTGCCCACTCTTCCTACGTTTTATTTCATCGACAGGTCAGAATGAAACCAGATGGTTTGCCAGAGGGCAATGTATTGGCAGACAGTACCTTGCTTTTTAGGCACGAGACATCAGGCGGTTAGGAACAAGTTCTCAGCACTAAGTTAATTAACTCTAGACATTCAGCTCAGGGATGACCTTCTTTCTACCTCCTTAGATTGAAAAGAGAATGAATCAGGTGGTTTGGAACGGTCAGAAGCTTTAGTTGCATTCTAGCTCCTTCTTTTTCTCATTTGCAAATTCTCCAAGATAAGGACCATGGTCCGCAATGTTCTTGAACTGCCTTAGGATGAGTACAGCTGCATATAATAAGCATAAAAATCAATGTGCTGAGTGGTACACTGGCTTCTTCTCTTAGCCCCTGGCCTGACCAACTCTATTGTAGAATCTTCTTCAGATAAAGACCCAACAGATTATGAAGCCAGGGACTGTTGCCTTTTAAAGGCTTCCAGAGAGAGTTCAGGCTATCCAGGACCTCCAGCAATAGTATCTTTATCTGCATTAGTTATCTGTTGGTATATAGCAAACCCCCGACTGTCTCAGCCTACCTGCTCATCTCCATAGGCAAGTAAGGAAAGCTCACCATGGGTAGGGGTCCGAGAGAGGATATTGTGGGGCATAAGAGCACTGCCTTGAACAGTGGATTCATTGGACATTTACCTGCCCTCTGTAATTATTTCAGTCCTTTGTCTTGGGCCAAGGTCTCAGTGGAATGCCAGGATGCCTTTCACACTTCTCTTCACTGGTCCTGAGCATCATACCCAGAGCTTTTGGCCCTATTTAGAATTCAATGATGATTTGCTTTTCACCTGTGACAGCTGATAGTTTACAAACATGAAAGCAAACGTTAGTAGTTGTATAAACAATGCTCTGGTATATAGAACTATGAGGTTCATTCATTTATGTGCTCAACAAACATTCGTAGAGCACCTACTACGTGCCAGGATGGTACCAAAGGTTCATCAGCGGACAAAGGCCCTCACTCCCGGCCCTGGTGGGGCTGACACTCTAGTGGTGGGGGTTGTGACAGCACTGCAGGGACAGCTGGGTTCGGGGACTTGCTGCTTGGGTGGGGGGGGGACGCGGACCTGTCCCCGGGGCAGCGGCCCGGGTTGTGGCCACGGCCGGCCCGGCCCCTCCTCCCCTTCCTTCCGCGGAGGCTGACGTGGAGTCACCAGCGCGGGCGGCCGCGGGAGGCGACAGCGCGGCTGCTCGGCGGCGCGGGGCGGCGCGCGGCGGGGAGCGGGAGGGGACGAGCGTCCATGCCGCCGCCGGCCCGCGCATGGAGGAGAAGGCGGAGGCCATGAGCGGCGACCGGACCGAGAGCGACTGGCAGGGGCTGGTGAGCGAGGTGAGGCCGAGGCGCCGCGCTGGGCCGGCCGAGCAGCTCCGGGCCCGCGCGCCGGGAGGCCCAGGCGGGGCGGGGACGCGCGGGCGCGCACACGGTGGCCGCGGCGCGCTGCCCCCCCGCCCGCGCCATCCGCCGGGCGCGCACTTTCTCCCGCGCCATCTGGTGCCAGCTTTGGGGACGTCCCCTCCCCCACCCCGCAGGGTTTGGCCCCGGGGTCGGGGGGAGAAGGAGCCGAGCCCCACCCGCCTGCCCGCTGAGCGGAAAGGCGGCGCCCTGGGGGACAAGCCAGCCCTGGGGCCACACCTGGACCAGGTGGAATTACCTGCGGGGGTGGTTCCGGTGGGAGAGTTCGGGTTCACCCACCCGCACTTGTGCACTCAACCCGTGTTGACTGCGGGCCTACTGTGTGTAAGGTGTAGGGGCCATTTGTCAAAGGCCAGGAACACAGGTGCGTGACTTGTGGAAGCAGAGAACGCCGCCCCCCACAACCATTTTGTCCTGAATAAACCCTCAGCCCGCTTTCAGACTCCCGCACCGTTCCCCCATCAGTGCACGCTAAGAGTTAGTTGGCCTGAGAGGAGCTGCTGGCTTCTCTAGGCAGAGGGGTGCTGGTGTCACCCCCTCTCAGGTAAGCAGGAAGCTGCCCTGGCTCCACCCTTTGTGTTTCTTAGTGGTGCCACCAGGCCATGCTGCTCTCTCCTGAGCACAGCCCCCCACCCCAAAGCCAATCTGGAATGACTTTACCCCGAGTACACAATGAAGAGTGGGTATATTGATTTGCCCTAACTGAAGCCCTCTACTTTCGCCTTTGGTTTCTGGGCCTCCAGGTCAGTCTGATAACACAGTAATGTCCAGTGTGCTCAGAGCGTCCCATTTCTGAAGGGGACTGTTTACTGTAGCTCTCCCCCAAACGGGTTCAATTTATTTAGTATTGGTCTGGTCTTACCTACAGTATCGTGATAAGTTATAATACAGCCTGCCTCCTCCTCCTCAAACGGTCAGGCTTTATGTCAGGGGTTAGGTCCTCTGGGGGCATCTTGTCTCTGGGCCCATCAGGAATGATACTTAGTCAAGGAAGCTGGAGAAGGCTCTCCTTAGAAGTCTAATAGTGGGCCCCAAAATGGCAACAGAAAATTCAGTCCTCCAACAAATGCCTATCAAATGCCTCTTAGGAGTCAGGGGCATCGTGGGTGCTTGGGGGTCATTGGTGAACAAGACAGAGAACTTCCTGCCCTCAAGGAACTCCTGGGGCTTTAATGATGCTGTCTGGGGGAAAAGTGACTCTGTAAACAATGAGACCATATTAAAGGATGGAATGTGATCAAGTGCTCAATGGCATGATGAATGGTAACCCTGATGGGGTTACCTCCACCTTGTACTGACCACACTGTATTTTAACAGTGGGTTTCCTACCTAGGCTGTGTGTTTTGTTCAGCTATTTATTTCCAGTGCACACTGAGCTCTGTACATAGCAGGTGCTCACTAAATGCTTGCTTTTTTTTTTTTTTTGCAGTTTTTGGCTGGGGCTGGGTTTGAACCCACCACTTCTGGTATATGGGGCCAGCACCCTACTCCTTTGAGCCACAGGTGCCACCCCCTCACTAAATGCTTGTGAAGTCAGTTGATCCTGAAATGGGTCTTTTAGAATTTTCCTGCCCATCTCAGTGGAGTTTCTCCAGAGTAGTGACGCCTTCTTACCTTCCCACAAGCATTCATTAACAGCTCGAATGTGTAGGGCACACAATCGGGGGATTGGGGATGTGAAAATGAACTCAATTTTTTTCCCACCTTAGTAATCCCTAATGGCTATTTCTTGCTTGCATCCTCCATGTTAAGCATGTTGCATGGCTTCACTCTCACATTGACATAAAGTAGGAATCGTTCTTATGTTATAGATAAGGAAACTGTGGCTAAGATGGACTAAGGAACTTGCTTTAAGCCCCGCAGCTGATGAGTGAAGAGGCAGGATTTGAACTCTGATCTGAGTTCTTTCTTAAGTCTTGCTTGTCTAAGTGTTGTTGGGGATCACTAGGTCATACTGTGTTTTGTTTTGCTTGTTTTGTTTGAGACAGAGTCTCAGTCAGTCATCCTGGGATCAAGTGCCATAGCTTCAACATTTCAACATTTAAATTCTTGGGCTCAAGTGATCCTCTTGTCTCAGCCTCCTGAGTAGCTGGGACTACAGGCAGCACCACACACCTGGCTAGTCTCTCTTTTTTGTAGAGACAGGAGTCTCACTTTGCTCAGGCTGGTCTCGTACTCCTGAGCTCAGGGGATCTGCTGTCCTTGGCCTCCCAGAATGCCAGGATCACAGGCATGCGCCACCATACCCAGCCCCATACTGTGTTTTAATCATTGGCCATCTGTCTGTATATTCTACTAGACAGCAGTTTTACCAAAGAGAGGGACCGTGTCTCTGAGTCCCTAGCAACTGGATCAGCGTTACATACCACCTGCATCAGAGTCGTTTTGGGTGGGGATGAAAAATGCAAGTTTCTGGGTCCTTCCCCAAATTGACTGTAGTGTGCTGAAATGTCTCCCCCTCCCCACATAGATATGTCCAAGACCTAATTTCCAGTAGCTATGAATGTGACCTTATTTGGAAATAGGGTCTTTGCAGATATAATCAGAATCATCGTGGATTTAGCGTGGGTGCTCAATCTAATGACTGTTGTCCGTATAAGAGAAATGAGAGCGCTGAGCCCCACAGACACAGGTGAAGGATATGGGGAAAAGGAGACGCCGAGGAAGACCCTGTGACGATAGAGGCGGGGAGTGAGTGACGCAGCAGCAAGCCAGGGACGGCGCAACAGACCCTCAAAGCCTCCAAAAATAGAAACCCTACTGACACCAGGCTTCTGGACTTCTGGCCTCTGTAACTTTAAGAGAAGAAGTTTCTCTTGTTTTAAGCCACCCACTTTGTGGAAGTTTCTTGCAGTAGCCACAGGAGATTAATGCACCCACTGCTTGAAAGTGTCTCTGGGTGTGGCCCCCTTGTGATCTTCTACCCACTTGAGTTTGGCTGGCAGGGGTCCCGAGGGTGTGGACCAGGTCCAGTACCCAGCCACGTGTGAGTCAAGGAAAAGTGTGGTCAGTGGCTGTGGTGTTACGACGTGATTTGGGGACCCAGCAGAAGCAATCAGGTAAGACACATCTAACGCAGGCGTGTGGGCAAGTGGCAGGCTTGTGTCTATTTCTACAGAGTCCGGTTTCTGCCTCCCACCTGGGATTCTCACTCCATTGCCCTCCCTGCCCGGAGCCCTCTACTCTCTTTCCATCAGTTTGCCTCTGGGAAGCAGTTTTTATTGAAAATGATCCCACGGAGATCAGTTTTATTTTTGTATTTTTAGTATAACAAGCTGAAATTACAGTCTTCTTCCAGGCCCTGAAGTAAACATGCCCAAGTGTGTGAAAGAAGCATGGCCAAGGTTCTGTTTTGGAAATTAAATGTCAGGGGAGGGGCACGTGTTCTTATCACCACCTGAGGTGAGCTTTCAAAGTGGAGAAAGCTCGAAAGGTAATCAACGTCTTATTTCCAGGAGACTTAGAATAGGTGTATAACCCAGCCCTGGGGTTAACTAAGGTTCAGACCCAGCTTTGGGTCTCAGTCGTTGATTTAGACTCTAAAGATGGGAAGAAACTTAGGGGGTAGGGGTTGAGTCCTGACTTTGCCTCTTTCTTGATGCAAATGATCACATACTCAATTCAGAGGGAATCTATTGGCTAATGCGGTGTTATACCCAAAGCGAGTGGAATGGGGAAGCGCTGGCACACTCAGTCCAAATTAAGCAGGGGTCTTTTATTGGCCGGCAGTCAAGAGCGGGCTTATGCCTCAAAGTCTCTCGACCCTCAGAAGCAGAGGTACAACTTTTTATAAGGTGCTTTCGGTAGGGGTGGGGGAGTCCTTAATGCAAGCTGAGTTTCATAAAAGCCAACACCTGCAAAGTTAGATCTACAGGGTAAGGGGAGTGCTTAGAAAGGAGAGCTGGGGTTTCACAAGGGTTTGCAGTTTTTGCTAAACTCTGTAGCTTTCAGCTGAGCTTAAAGGGGGAGGAAGTGTTGAAAGCCCTTAGCAAAGTCCTTAGCAAAATGCAGTAAGTCCGACTGTACAAAATGGAGTTAGGGCATCACAGTGAATTGAATTGTGACCCCCTTGTGATATGTTTACTTCTTAACCCCTTCCCCCAACTGCTACCACACACATGGGTGAATACAGTTTGACAGTAGGGTCTTTGCAGATGTGATCAGGTTACAGTGAGGTCATCCTGGGTGGGCTGTCATCCAGTGACTAGTGTCCTTATTAGAAGAGGAAACTTTGGACTCCTGGCTGTAGTCTCAGCCCCCCCATCATGTCAAGTTTAAGTCCAGAGGGAAAGATGAGACCCTGGTAAAATCACAGGGTGCTCCGTTCTAACCTACATCAATCACTTACCTACCCTGCAGTAAACAGTGCTCGGGGATGTGCTGGTCTGACTGTTCTAAGCCTGGAGGTTTGCTGGGAGCCCTCCCCAGGCCACACAGAGCAGGCAAGGGGTAGACCATTGAGGAAAATTAAGGGGGTCTCAGAAGAGGGGACGAGGTTGTTGAGGGAATCACTGCATGCCCAACTTCTCTGAGCCTTTTTTCGTCCTTAAATAGGATAATAAAATTACTTGTCTCACAGGTGCTATAATTGTAAGGATCAAATGAAAGAAAGCTTGTTGGTGCTTACCCCTCTGCCTGGCAAGGGCACCCTAGGACGTGAGCATGACCTTGGCACAAACTCTGGTGCGCACGAAAACGCATACTTTATTTTGCTGTAATGCCTTAATTTCGATTTTAAGTTTTCATTGTTGGAGTGTGGAAATGTAATCCAGATTGAAGTCACACCTCTCCCTTTCCTTGAATTTATATCGAAACTCCAGGGGGCTTTTGTAGTACTAAGTCATGGCAGGGGTGGCCCCACTTTCCTTGTTCAGGCTGGAATCTGGTCCTTGGTCTTTCTGAGTCACTGCTGTGTCATCCCTTGTTTTCCCATCAGGCCACCTCTGGCCCTTCGGCTGCCTTTTACCACCTCAGTGCTACTTTGGGGTGAATAGAGAACAAATTGATGCATTTCCTCCTCATTGTGCTCTGGGCATGGGGACTTCGCTGTCTTGTCCAAGTTGGGGGCAAGGTTTATGTCTTTTTTTTATTGGTTCTTCTGCCCCTGAATTGCTCCAAGGCTGATATTCTGCTGCCTTTGAATCACCCCAGGACTGTGGAGAACTTTAGGAAACTATTGTGTAATTGTTTGCACACACACCAGGCTGGGTCCAGAGAATTAGGGATTTTATTTTATTTTTTTAACTTGGAATAAATACACCTACCCCCCAAATATAGGAGTTTAAATAAGGTAGACATCTCTGTCTCTTGCATGTGATGGCAAAGTGGTGCAGGCTGGAGGGCAGGCCTGCTTCATGAGTTATGGACAAGCTCAGGTTTCTTCCACCCGGTGCCCCACCATTTATGGTTCCCAACTGTCTGGTTGAAGCTGAGTTACCGCCATGCTTGTGTCCCAGCCTGTGGCAGGGGAGATGAGACAGAGGGGGACGTTCAGGGTAAGGGGCTTTTCTTTAACTGGGGATAAGTGGAGAGCTGTCCACACCTGCCCACATATCTGTGGATGCACTTCAGACAGCACACCTGTCCACACCTGCCCACATATCTGTGGATGCACTTCAGACAGCACACCTGTCCACACCTGTCCACCTATCTGTGGATGCACTTCAGACAGCACACCTGTCCATACCTGCCCACATATCTGTGGGTGCACTTCAGACAGCATTACAGCTATTTCGTGGGATCTGGGATGCAAGGAACATGGTACAGTGTAAAAACTGAGTGTTGGAATACTGGTGATGAGTGACTGTTTTGTAGTAATGAGTTAATGCTCTCTGTAATGTATCTTTCTAAAAATATCTTTATTGGCCAAGCTTGGTGGCTAACCCCTATAATCCTAGCACTCTGGGAGGGTGAGATGGATGGATTGCTTGAGCTCAGGAGTTTGAGACCAGCCTCACCAAGAGCAAGACCCCCATCTCTACTAAAAATAGAAAAAACTAGTCAGGCAATGTGGCAGGTGCCTATAATCCCAGCTACTCAGGAGGCTGAGCCAGGAGGACCTCTTCAGCCCAAGAGTTTGAGGTTGCTGTGAGCTATGATGATGCCATAGCACTCTACCAAGGGTGAAAAATTAAGACTATATTTAAAAAAGTAAAATCTTTATAATCAATGCAGAAAAAACTGCTTATACGGTAGAACCTCCATAGTTGACCACTCCTCAAGTTGACCTAATTTCCATAGACCAGATGTACATCACATGTACATATCAATACAGTAGGCCTGGTTCTTTATGTTGACCACCTCCATATGTTGATCAGTTTGTAACAGTCCCTGGGGTGGTCAACTTACAGAGGTTCTACTGTATTTTTTGCATACAATTTGATGAGTTTTATGTATGCATACACATCACTGCAATCAAGATATATATGAAATTCTTTAAAAGTCAATACTAAAAGGACAGAGAACAGATCAGTGGTTGCCAGAGCCTGGGTATAGTGAGGGAATTGGCTGCAAGGAACACAGAGGAATTTTTTGAACATTGGACATATTCTGTGTTTTGATCATGGTGATGGTTACGTGACTGTAAATTTGTTAAAAATCATAGAACCATACACCTACAAAGGGCATTTTTTTTTCTATGTAAATAGTACCTCCACTGGAGACAGTGGTTCATGCCTATAATCTCAGATCTTTGGGAGGCTGCAATAGGAGGACCACTTGAGTCCAGGAATTTGAGACCAGTCCAGGCAACATAGTGAGACCCCCGTCTCTGCAAAAAATACAAAAATTAGCTGCGCATGGTGGCACATGCTGTAGTCCCAGCTACTTGGGAGGCTGAGGCAGGAGAATCACTTGAGCCCAAGAGTTGGAGGCTGCAGTGAACTATGATCACACCAGTGCTCTCCAGCCTAGAGGACAGAGAGAGAAGCTGTCTCTAAAGAAATAAATTATATCTCAATAAACTTAATTCTTTTAAAAGCTGGAGAGCTTAACTCCTTACCTCTCCAAACCCCCCCATCAAAACTAGGTGTGTCCCCCACCCCCAACTTGTCTCCCAGTATTTACTTTGCTCTTCCCACACCGGGTGATTAGGCCAAGCTCAGAGTTCCTCCTTTGAGACTTAGAACCCAGTTCTCCTTTACAATCTGATACTCCCCTTCCCTCCACTTGGGAGGTCATTTCTAATTTTTTGAGCAGTCATGGTCGAAGGAGCCACTGAAGAGATGCTTGTGTTAAGAGAAATGCCCTACTATGTTAAGGACCAGGCTTCCAAAACTGAGAAGCCAATCACTTGTCACCTGTGCTCTGCCAGACTATCCATTCCTTGGGACATGAAAGCTGAATGGCCTCTTAATATGGAAGAAGGGTATATGTGGAGAAATGGCATGGGGGTTATAGGAAATGGAGGCAAGGTGGGCAGCTAGGCCTCAGTTAATGTTTCAAAGTAGTCATTCTTATGAGCTGATACTATTAAATGAAAAACAGTGCATGATAGTAAACAATCGGCCTTCGGCACTAATGCAGGCAGTGGGGAGGCTTGATGAAGAGGGAAAAGCTTCTTAGAAGAAGTGGAACTTGAACTCTGACAAATGGAGGGAAAGGGGGATGGTGACCAGAAGCAGCCCTGAGCACCGGGCTGGTGGCTGGCCTTGAGGGGATAAAGGCAGTAGCCACTGGGTTGAGGAATAGCAGAAATTGAGGTTGGATAACTAGGGTGGACCAGATAGTGAATAACTTCAAATGCCAGGCCTCAGAGTGTGCCCTTATGCAGCTGATAATGAAGAGGCAGTGAATCCTTCTTTTAGCTGGAGTACAAGTTAATAAAGTTACTGTGGATATATTTATTTCTACTCACCCAGCAATCACTGAGCCCCTGTTATCTGCAAGGTGCTACACCAGCGAGTGGCAATATAGAAACAGATTTGGTGACTCTGCCAGGGACCAGGGAAAGACAAGAGCTACCAGTTAATCTGGCCTCTTCTCCCATCAACATTCCCAATTACTCCCATTGCAGCTCAGTCATACCACTCACCAGATGGCTTTCTACCTAACCTTGACTTCTCTCTCTCTCTGCTAGACACCAAAGATCTTGAATTCCTCGAGAGTAGAGACCATGCATTATTATATATTAATCTGTAACCTTAGTACTTAGTGCCGTTCCTTGCCCATTGTAGGTGCTCAATAAGAAGAATATGTGAATGCTTGGACGTTTGAGTGACTGGTATGATAAGGAGATAAGTGATTATTGGGAACAGAGAAACAGCAGAAGCTACGAGAACATTCTAGAGGAAGACACATATAGGAATTGCTACAGCGGATGGGGAAGATGGAAGGATGAGTCTGCGATGACCCTTGATGCACGGCCACTGGGTGGTGGTGCTGCAAATGGCAGGAGGTTGGGGGTAATCAGGTGTGGTGGGAGAAGAGGACGTTCCGTTCAGAGCTCTGCATTGTTCCAAGTTTCCTGGGACTACTTGAACTCTTGCGAAGCAAGCTTAGTGCTTACTGGGAGCATTTTTGATGAGCAGCTATCTTCATAGTGGCAGGCTAATTTCAGAGTAAGTTTATTAAAATTAGCGTGTGGGGGAAAGTAAGCTCAACTGCTATTTTTAACTAATGGGATTCATGTTCTCTCCTGTGCAGGGAAATTCGCATATGCGCTTCTAAAATTGACAATTTCTACTCTTATTATGTTAAAAAAAATTAATTTAGTGAGTTTCACATTGAATAAAATACATTGGCTGAAGATTAGAAGAGGACTTTGGCTAGTCCCTGAATGAAAATGACCTGAGCGAATGACATTTCTTCCTCACCGCCTGGTTTTCCACCAATCAGGCTGTTCTGGGGCTTTGGGTCCCTCATGGCCAAGAACTTGGCTAAGTCGAGAGTCTGTGCTGCTTTCAGGCCCATTAGGCACAAGGGTGCCAGTGGTAGGAGAACCCTGGTTTCCAAGGAACATAAACCTCCAGTTTATTTTTATTTTATTTTCTTCCCATTTTCATTTTACCCCTTCTGGTCCACTCTGTTTTCTTTATCCGAAGCCACTTTATTGCAACAAACACCTAATTTTGTTCAGGATGTCAGATCTTCTTCAAGCCAGTCTGTCCTCTGGACATTTTCAACCACCTTAAAAAAACCAACAGACATTTTTCACAAGGTTCTCTTAGGCCTTGCACCCTCCTCAGGCTGGCCGTGACCTGGCTTTCTGCCTTCTGTCTCATTGCTCCCTGCATAAACTGGCTGCCTTCCACCTTTTCATCACACCTGACCTCACCCAGGTGGGCCTTCCACTTCTTCCCTGACCACAGACATCTTTACCAGCCCTTCAAGGCAGGATGGAAACCCACATCCTTGTAAAATCCTCTGTCAAGTTTGGAGAGAGCTCTTTGTGCAGTTTCCTTATGTAGCTTGGCTTACACCCCTGCTGCTTCAGCACTTGCGGGCTGAGAATAGAAGGAGCCATCTCCGTATGCGGATGTTTACTCCTGACCAAGTTCCCGGGCTCCTTAGAAGGAACTCTGGCCACCATGGAGGCAGGAGTCAGGACTTCTGGAATGATGAGAAGTCATGCTGCGGCTGAAGAACTGCAGGGCAGAGGGCAGGGGGCCGCTGATGCACCATCCGGAACCAACCTAGTTCTGGCCCATGAGCAGAGCCTCTACTTTAATTTCATGCCCTCATTTCTGGAAAGGGAATCGCGAGTGGGCCTGCCCACGTATAGCTTCACTGATGGCAGGCGCAATGGTAGGGGTCAGTGACGTCAGGATAGGTCCACCAATGTAGATTGGCTGATTGGCCCATCTGAAGGAGGAGGGAAAGACAGCCCTCATGTGTCAGTGGGGTAGGGCGGCTAGTGGGGGAGAAGGTTACCATTATTCAATATGCCACACACACAGTGAGCACAGCCTCTGTATTGGGCAGTTTCCTTCGAGGAATTTATTGTCCAGTGGTGATAAAGAATGGGGGAGAGGCCATTGCTCCATGGCCTATATTGTGATAAGGGCTCTGCAGGTTAAAGGAAGGTTAATTTAGATTGTGGGATTGAGGAAGGTTCTAGATGGAGTGCCGCCTGGACCGGGAAGGCCGGGCAGGATTTCAACCAGTGTAGATGTAAAGGAAGCGTGTTCTGGGAAGAAGGGATGGAGAGAGCATGTGTGAGCTGTAGTAACATATAGGCCTTGTTGGGGAAATCCCAGATCATCAGGCTCCTGGTAGAGACACATAACAGAGCTTTAGATATGGCAGACATTTAATGCCCTATTAGGGTCCAGGGTCCCCTGTGTGACCTTCATCCTGGAGGCAACTGGTAGCATGACTATATGCTTTGAGCAGAAGTTGTCTGGATGGGTTTGGAAGGTAACTGATCCCCGAGGAGCGTATGTGAGGAGCTGAGCTGGGCAGGGCTGAGGCTTGGATAGAGCACCAGAGCCTGTCTGGGCCTGTCCCTCTGTCCCCTTGCTCTTTTCCACTTTCAACCCACTTGAGTCTCCCTTCCACTGCTTCTTTGCTCCTGAAAAGGCTCTTGCCAAGGTCACCTAAGACCAGCCTCCTAAGTGCTACACTCGGTGGTTTTTCTTCCACCTACTTGACACCTTGCTTTGCAGCCTCTGACATTCCCTCTTCTCTCCCTACACTGGCTTCTGCATCCCTCCACATGGCCCCTGGACGTGGTGTGGGAAGCCGCGGGGAACTCCCCCTGCTTTTGCTCCTGCTATGGCTGAGGATTGACCTTCGCTGAGAAGAAACTGGCAGAAGCCAAAACAGGGAGTAAAAAGTCCAGATGCTCAGAACTAGAGATAAACAGCAAGGCAGTTTTAAGGTAAACAGCACAGCAGTTCCCAAGGAGTAAGAGAATGCCAAAGAGAACCT
>CAUYRH010168030.1:0-16676 GCA_963574655.1 Perodicticus potto | reverse complement strand
GCAATTCACCCGCCTTGGCCTCCCAGAGTGCCATGATTACAGGTGTGAGCCACTACACTTGGCCCAAATAATATTTTAGAAGGTCATCTCAATGAACTGTTTAAGGAAATGATAACAAAGGGTGCTGGTTAGATTTTGAAGCATATAACATAGTAAGGCTGTCTCCCTGGACCTTCCCACAGGGATCCAACAGCTGATGGTTTAGGCTCATGGCCATCACCTCCTACATCAAAGTACTTCTAATTGAGGGAAGGAAAATCACCCCTGGTAATCCCCAGTGGTCTTCATGGGCCCGGTCCAGCCCAGGCTCCTGTGAAGATCCCTCCTCCTGGCTGGTCTTCATACACACTCCCCTGTCCTTTCAGCTGCCTGCTCATCCCCAGGAGCTGCTGCAACCTGACCAGTCATCTCAGAGCCAGCAATCAGAAGAAAAAATTACTTATCCGTTTCCTCGCTGTCCCTCTCTCTTTTTCTTGCAGTTCTCCAGTTCTCTGGATAAATGGAGGGACCCCCTTTCTATAGATGGGAGTCTCTGCCTCTTGTCTTCTATCCCAGGGAAGTCTTTGGGGGAAATTGTCTGCTACAATGGAAATGCATGGCTTGAATCAGGGCTTTTGATAATCAAACCCTTACAAGGGGGATCTGAGGTCTCTTGGGTGCAAAAGCTTCAGGTGGTCAGCAGGATGGTGAGCAGGAATGTGTGGTAGGAAGGGGAGGGAATAGAATAGCTAAGAAAAAAAGACTCTGACTTCAAGGATCTTGTATTTTAGCAGGGGGAAGGGAGGATGAGGACTCATGAACAAAATAGGGGAGGATTTGTTTTAAAAAGACCTTACAGAGCCATTATAAAGTTGGAGACCCAGTCTCTGGGAATGCAGCTCTGGATTCTCAGAACATCTAAGGTCAGAATCTACCTTTGTCCTTTTCCTGGCTAGGGGAGGGATGCTGGGCAGTTCACATCTTCTTTTGGTGCCTTTTTTTGTACAGACTTCAGCATAGGAGATGCTTTTAGATGTAATAAATATGCTTTGATGGAATCATAAGACATGGTCAGTAAAAACCCTTCTTTTAAGGATACATAATAATTTAGCAATGTAATGCTAAAAATGTAGCAAAATACCCATTTTAAAAAGGATTATACATAAAATATAAACATAAAAATACTAACGATGACTATCCCTAGGTGGTAAAATTTGGATGTTTTTATATTCTTTGTTTCTCCCTATGTTCTACAATGCCTATTCTTTCTTCATTATAAAAATTTAATATTCTGTGATCAATTAAGGATAGCTAGGCTGTTCCTTTTTTCTGAGGATTATTTATTTGATCTGCTCGTCAGCTCTTTGTTATTGACGTAGATGCGTACTTGACATGCCATTCATTCAACATGACTTTAAGACTTTGCTATGCTCTAGGCACTGACCATGCTCCTAGGGACCCAGGCACAAAAACCAGACTTGGTTTCTATTGTAAGGACCATAAGAATACTGAAATGTAACAAATATACTTTAACAGAATAATAACACATGGTTAGTGAAAACCCTTCTTTTAAGACTACATAATTTATCAATGCAATGCTAAAAATGCAGCAAAATACCAATTTTAAAAAGAATTATACATAAAATGTAAACATGAAAATGTTAACAGTGACTATCTGTAGATAGTCATCTTAGCCATGTCTGTACTCCGGGGTAAGTTAGAAAGAAAGCCAGGCATGTCCAGCTGTTGGAGGGAAAGAGGATTTGGAACAAAGAATTAAATCAGTGTCAAAATGCAAAAACGAGGCTTGTTCCAATACCCACCTGCATCCGGTCTTCCTGTGGTAAGTCCACTGGCATGACATCCAGCCTAAGTCTAAAACCCTTTCTTAAAAAACAATGAAATGTAATACATACAAAAAATTATCCACACATAAGAAATATCTTTTGTCGAGGCCTATTAACTCATTTTGGGTTAATAGGAAGAGTTTCTTGGAGTTAAGACGCTAAGGCATGTTAAGGAAAAAAAATATTCCATGGAGGGCAGCACCTGTGGCTCAGCGAATAGGGTGTCAGCCCCATATACCAAAGGTGGCGGGTTCAAACCTGGCCCCGGCCGAACTGCAAAAAACCCCCATATATTCCATGAAACTTACTAAAGCCAGGTGAAGACAACTTTATTCAAGACCACGGAGATAGGCATAGGGACCCCTGCAAAGGGGTCTTGCAGTAGGGGAGAGAGATTGGGCTCAACTCTGAAAACAGCATAGGCAAGTAGCAATTGATAGCCCAGGAGCAGGGTGGGGATAAGGGGATAGAAAATTATTAAGCAGAAACAGTGGGGTGAGGGAGGATTCTAGCTAAGCTGACCTAATGGGATGCTTACAAAAGACCAGCCAGGGTGGCCTGATACCTGATAGAGCAGCGGTTCTCAACCTGTGGGTCGCGACCCCTTTGTAACAAGGAAAATACATCACGACATTAAGAAGGTTGAGAACCACTGTGATAGAGGTATGATCAGCTATCAAGGATGGGGGGATTCTTTGCTAAAACTGAATGTTACAGGAAAGAACACAGCAGGACCTAGGGGCAGGTCCAGAAGACCGACTGGTTCAGAAATTTGGCCAAGCAAGGAATCTTTGTCAGGAGGAGGCTTGAAAATAGTCTTCACATCCGTAACAACAATGTACTTATGATTCCCCTGCCTTCCACCTGCCCCTTTCCAACATGTGCCGTACTTCCGTGGTGATTCCACTTACCATTTAGCTCTCTGGTTGCCAAATGTCAAGATGGGATCAAGAGAACAAGAGGGAAAAATGGAAAAAACACACAGAGGGGAAAAAATAGCCTACTTTTAAGAGGAAGAGGGAAGACCATTCAGATTCCAAGGTACCAAAAAGGAAACCCAGGTGCGTCTTTCCAAGCTTAAGCATTCAGTCTGAAGACAGCAGCCCCGCAGCCATGTAAAGCCCAGTTCCTGGCACTAGTGCCTCAGTCGTCTCTCTTGGCACTTCTGCTTCTCTGGCGGCTAGTTTCTATAACTGGCCACCACGTCATAGGTGGCATTTATGACTTCTTTCTCTACTGGTTGTGAATTCCTACCCCTTTTAGGCCTGGGCTCAGATGCCAAGGATTCGTAGCCTAGTGGAGAAACACATTTCCTGCATATTCCTGTTAAGAAAACAAAACCAAACAAAACACAGGCTTTAACACCTCACAGGCACATGCATCTGAGCAGCGCTCAGCATGCCACACGGCTGCTGTCTTCCAAGGCATCGCGTGTGGCATAAAATTCAATGAAACATTGAATTATACAAAATTATGTTTTTTATACTAGGGTTGTGAACTCTGTGGCCTGTAAAAACATGAAGTCCCTGCAAGGGACTCAGCTAGTGTTTCGGACAATCACTGTGATGACTTTACGTGTGTCAAGGCGGCTAGGCTAAAACATGTTTCCTGGAATTTCTTCCCCAGCATGTTCCCAGTTTTTGCTCAAGGTGTGAAGGGGGGAGTGAAGCGCAACCGTGTTATTTCCATTCTCGGAAGGCCGGGGCAGGTGCTTCTGTAGCTCATGCACATGGTCACTCATCTGCTGACTCACGTCCTTGGTGTGGACAGCTGCTAGGCCTGTGAGTGTCTTGCTCAGCCTAGGATCCTCCTCCAGCTCCTCTGATCCTGGGTCAGGTAGAGTTTAGCCCCAAGACACGGCACAGTCTTCTACTGTAGGACAAATGTATCACCGAGACTGAGGGCAGTGAGAAGGGTCACGGGCTCCATCTGTCCTGGGGGCTCCAGCTCGTCTCTGTTCGTCTCCCACTGTACACCAGTCTTCCCTTCCCAGATGCTTTCCTTGGGACCTTTGAGCTCCACAATCACACAGGATGACAGGAAACAGCCTTGGAGAGACTGTTCCACCAGCTCGTGTAATCGCGTACGGTCAAATCCTTGTAACAAATTCCTTACGACACACGTCACCTAGAGCCTCTGCTTCTCTGAATCTCCTTGCAATGTATGGAGTGTGCCAGCTGCACAAATGCACTGAAAACCCTGGTGAAGGACGCAGAGACGCCTGCTGTAGTCCAGCTTGAGCAACACAGCCTACCCATCTCGTAAGGGGAAAAACAGGAGTGTGAGACTGGAGGGTGGAGGGAGGTAACAGAGGTGTCTTTATTTTCCTAATTCTTCCTCCTCAGCAGATTGATGATGATGGTAATGACGACATAGCGACAGTAAAGCCACCCCTGACCCAGGGCTTGCTGGATGCCAGTTACTTTTCCCATATCGTCAATCCGGGTGATAACCCTGCAAGCTAGATATCACCATCCTTTCTTATAAAGGAAAGAGGGGAGGTTCAGATAGATTAAGTGACTTGTTCAAGGTCACACAGAACATCAGTGGTGTGCTGGGATTTAAACCCAGGTTTGTCTCCCTCCAAAGCCTATGATTGCTCCCTCCGTCTTGCTACTCAGCCATTGCAGTTTCCTGATTCACAGGAAATTCACAGAAAGGCTCTGATTACAGCCTTTCTGTAGAGGAATGTGCTGGGCTCTATTCCTGGCATGAACTGCACCTCCATGTTTAAAATTTCATTTACTAATAAACATTTCATAGTGCCTGTTGTGTGTCAGACACAGGTCTAAATCTAAGCAACTTACGGCTCATTTAGTCTTTATAACAACTCTGATATATTACTATTCCTAATAAATAATCATACTATTATAACTCCCATTTTACGGATAAGGTAATTAAGGCACGGGGAAGTTAGGTGACTTGAGCAAGGTCACACAGCCGGCGTAATTTGCAGGGCTGGGTGCACGTGCATTACCGCGCAGCACTGTCCCCCTGGCTTCAGAGGTCTGGACTTCTCATCAGAGCTCATCTCCTTCCCGTGAAGGATCCAAGTTCCCCCAGAGGAAGGTCCTGAGTGCTCCCAGTCTTTATAAACATCCGCCATGAGGTAAAAGCTGGCCTGGCTATAGATCCAGACAACTATCACTCTGTCTCAAAAACCCAGGCCTTCTTCACCTCCAGGTGTTTGCAAAGTGCTAATGGCCTCCACGAAGTCTCCTTCTTTTGAGATTGAAAATCTCTGAATCTTCGCTAAGTCGTGGTGATCTTAACTTTCCTCTCTGTAGCCTTCTTCTTACCTCCCTCCCTCTACCCTCAGGCACCCCACGCAGATCCAAAGGAAGCAGACGAAAGGGGTAGTCTGGGCTGCCCCAGGTCTGAACTTGCTGCCTCTTGGTTTTGACAAGATGCCAAATGTCCTACCTTTCAGAGATTCTTGTGGACTCACAAGCAAAGCCTGTGACCCCCCTCACAGATACCAGTCACTCATACCTTGTCATTGGATTTTCTCCATCTGGCCTTGACAGGGACAAAACTTAACCAAGGGCAGGAGGGGAGAAGGGTGCAGAAAGTTAGGATGCTGGCATCTCTACCCAGGGCAACAGACTGAGATTCTGTCTCAAATAAATAAATAAATAAAAGAAAGTTAGGATGAGAACACCAGTGAAAAACCCTCTGCCGTATGGCTGTCCAGAGCAGGTGCCCTAATGGCACAGCAGTCGCCCACAGTTACCAGGGCTCCATCATTTCCTACTCAAGAAACTGCCAACCATCGCTTCATGGCATTACCGCTCAGTCTCCACATCCACAAACTAGGATTTAAAATAGCATCTGCTCCTTGGGGTTGTTTTGGAGGATTAAATGTCATAGTGTAAGTAAAAGGCATAGTTCAAGGTCGGGCACATCGTAAGAGCTCAAGAAATGCTAACTATTAGATTATACGCCAGACCCCAGTTTAAATGCAGTTCACAATTTTTCATAAACACTATTATAATCTATTAAGTTAATTTTGTATTCCCCATTTTATAGGTTAAATAAAAATGTTTAGACACGTTAGATGACATGCCCCAACCACATGTGTAATAGAGGTGTAGACTGGGACTCTCACTGTGGTAGTCTGCCTGTCAATGTCCGTGTTCATTACATTGCCGGGAGAGAGTGTTAGCAGCCCCCTGTCTTTATCACAACCCAAAAGACACAAACACACATACACACTCTCACACACATACTCACACATGCACACACATATTCCCTGGAATGCTGCCTTATTTCCTGGGTCTGGGAAAGCATTCCTCACCACCTGGTAGTTGGTTTTCCATATCTTTCAGTCTAGTAGAACAGAGCAGATAGTTGCCAGGCAGTTCACAAAATCATCCATGGAGGTGTTTGCCAGCCACTTCTTTGTTTGCAGGGACAAAATCTCTGAGGTTCAACTGAAAAATCCAATGGGTGGTGGCTAAGCCACCAGCTGAAAGCGTGAAAATCCTGATTATGATCCTCAAGATCGTTTTCCCACTAGTGGTGTCAGCTTGCTAAAAATAAAAAAGTTATTTCCCAAGATTAATAAATAGAAAGGAAGAGGATGGGAGGGTGGGGGTTTCAGCATTGGGCAGGGGAGAAGGGAATAGAAGATAGCAGACATTAGAATAGCAGCAAGTGAATACCGTGTAATTTCAGACCATTGATAATGTCACACTGCGAGGCTGGTAATTCCACCGAGATGACTGCCCTCCCCCAGATTACTGTCTTTACCAGAGAAAGAAATGATTGCTGTGAGCGAGAAATCATGCTGTCTGTGGATTCGTCAGAAGTGGCAGTGATTAATGAGAGATCAGGCTTCCCATTTGCGCATACTCCATCCACGCACGCAGACTTTCGAGAGTAGACAAGACAGCTTTGAGAGAAGAAGAACAATGATCAACTCTTCCTCCACAGACTGGGAGCTCGACACACCTCAGGGAATGATTCACCTTCGGATTCACCTTTTCACTTGCAGAAAGTTTGCGTCTAAATGATTATGACTTGATCTTAGTGGATGCTCATGGGTTTTTTTCTCTGCTTCAGAAAGATTGCCTGCTGGTAAGCCCACTGGGCTCTGCACACCTGGGTATAAAACTGGGGTCTCGGGTTGTTCAGCCTCTGTTCCCTCTCTAAAGCAAATCTCCAAATGTTGAATGTGAAATAAGGTGATGTAACTAGTTAATTTTAGGTCCCTTGTAACTTTTGAAGTCCCATCCTATTGCCACCCCATCTGTATGCTTGGGAGAGGCAGGAACTGTGTGTAATAGCAGAAAAATGGTCCCCCACTATTAGAATATTGTGAACTATTAGATGTCCACATCTAATTCCTGGAACATGTGATCATGTTGCTCTACGTGGCAGAAGGGACTTTGCAGATGTGATTAAATTAATGATCTTAAAGTAGGAAGATTATCTTGAATTATACAGATAGAACCAATGTAATCACATCGGGTCCTTAAATGTTAGGAGAAGAAGGTCGGAGAGTCAGAGAAGAAGAGGTGACAAAGGAAGCGATGTAGCTGCTGGCTCTGATGATGGAGAAAGGGGCCATGAGCCAAGGAAGGCAGGTGGCTTCAAGACGCCGGAAAAGGCAAGAACAGGAATTCTCCTCCAAGCCTCCTGAAGGAACAACCTTTCCTGACACCTTGATTTTAGCCTAGAGATTTTCATTTTGGGCTTCTGACTTCCAGGATTGCCAGATAAAAAAATTGTGCTGTTTTTAAGCCACCAAGTTTGTGGTAGTTTGTTATAGCAGTGACAGGAAACTTACACAACCAGGAAGGGCTAGGCCAGAGGCTGAGGGTCTCTCATCCTGACACTACCAATTAGGGCATCTGCAGTGCTCAGGCTAACACCCTGGGGATCCAGTTTACCACACTTTCCACTAATCATAGCTCCATCATCGGGTCAGCAAAGAGAAAGGCCACTAATCACTCCAATGGTTGCTATAGGCGACTAACGCAGATGCTTCGGGGCCTGTGCAGGTATTCTTCAGCTGTCAAATTCTGCAGACTAACTAGCCACAGTACCAAGTAATATTTATTGAGTACTTATGATTCATGAGATGTTTAATACTTAAAGCAACTACAGAAGGGGAGGACCATTAGTGTTTTTGTTTTACAGATGGAGAAACTGAGGCCTAGAGACACTGAGTGCCGTGTAAGTAAAGGTCTTGCCGGAAGCCTACCTAGGTCAACTCCAATCCAGATCTCAAGATCTCTTCCAGGAGAATTCATTTCCCAACTCCAGTATTCCTCATGCACCACAGTGTTCAGTGAAAGGACAGGCCCTCCGAGGAAGTGTTGTCAAGTTTCGACAGGCATCAGAATCACCTAGAAGGCTTGTGTAAACACAGATTCTTGGGGCCTCATCTCTAGATATTCTAATACATGAGGTCTGAGGACAGAGTTGGGAAATTGCATAATAAACTAATAGATTATCTAATAAACTTATAGGTTATCTTGACCCTGCTGTGTCTGTGGACCACACCTAGATTTCAAGCTGCTGGAAGCCATCCCGTCTCTCCCCCTGACTCCAGGTCCACTCGCACTCAAACTGTGGCTGACCCATGATCCATCCAGTCCCATAACTAAACCATCTTTTTGCCCAATCATAATAAAGAGAATTCATTTTGATAGGGACATTGAGAAAAAAGGGTATAAAGGCTAATATGACCCAGATCTCTGTCTGCCTGGCCTGCATGAATTGCATGGTGAGCTCAGGTTTTTCCCTGACTTTGAAAGGGATGTTGCTTCCATAATAATAGAACTGTCTTCCATTTCCTTAGCACTTTTAAAACATATCTTGATGTTATACACAGGTATAGCCTTATGCAATGTGAACAATATTCTGAATATAACTTGCCCAGTAATGCCTTCCTTGGTCTGGCTTCCTAAACAGAGAGCTAGAAAATAAGAGTTGTGGTAGTTACTGTGAAAGTAGAAAACAGTGTGAACATCTCTTATTCTACAGCACAAATGAAGCTATCAGTTAGTTCATAACTGCATAGTACGTGAGTGGATACTTCCATACGTTGTCCGAGGGCAGAGGAGATGGGCAAGAGAAAAAGACTGACTACACAGCTGAATCCCACCAGCCTGTCGGCACAGGAGGAAAGAGAGGGAAGGCCACTGCTCACCAGGGCAAGCCATCCCTTGAACCCCCAGACCCTGTATTTTAGAAACAGCTTTACCTTCTACATCTGGTCTCGGAAAATGCATTGGACTCATTAATGAATTTATTTCTGGATTATATATAGGGAGGGAAACAACAAAGAAACCAAGCTCCAGATGTGAGCCTTGATTTGTGAATGGCCTCTCATATTAATCCTTCTAAACAGGAAATCCTAACAGCCTGCCTGAGGTCTCTGTCAGGATCTAGGTCAATTTCAGCATAAGCTCCCACTCTCCCCCAGCCCTCAGCTTCGCTCTGCCCTCCTCCCATCCTGCTTCCATCTCTTGACACAGCCCAATGACTGCGCCCCCAGCACATGCGCAAGTGTTTTGTTTGTGTGTTTGGCTTTAACTCTATCTTTGCAGCTCCCACCAAACAGGAAAGGAAAGCCATTTCCCGAGCTTCCTTCCCAAGGTGTTAGATGAGGGGCAAGTGTGGAGGGAAAGGAAGAGCACCTGCTCCTCTCATTAAAATGTTTTCCACTACAGCTCTAGGAGGAGAACACATCTGGGGTGGAGGATTAGGCAAGGCACAACTTCGTCCTTTTGCTGATCAACACCCCATTACCAATTATTGCTTGATAACATATCCTTGCAATGTACTATTTAACAGTAAAGTACAAATTACACTCTGCAATATTCAGCAGTAAGACCCAGCCTACCAGAGACCTATTCACTTTTTATTTATTTATCTATTTATTTTGAAGAAAAGTACCTTAATGTGGTTTACTTTGACCAAGCCTCCGTCTGTTTAGCTCTTCTTGGTCCAGCCTAAGAAGTCCTGAGACCTCCTCTCTCACTTCCAACACTTTTATGTTTCCTTAGAACGTGTCGTGAGGAAGCCGAATTGGAGGTTCCAGAAAACACGTCATCTCTAATCTGCTGGGGACAGTGTCTCTCATGGAAAAAGTACAATGGGGGGTTTGTTTCAATTTCCTTTTTTTAATGGAGGGGTGGTTCAGGCAGGGAGGGCACAGGTGTGATGAGCGTAATTCGGAATAACCGATTTATTGAATATAAGAAAGAGACTGTGAAAAAAGCTCAAAGTGTTCTTGTTTTTCTAAAAAAACCCAAGCTTTCTTAGCCACGCCTGGGGTTTCACTGGCAGAACCCTGCTGGGGCTGGCTAGAGATGCTTTCTACCCGTGGTCGCCTCTGTGGCAGCCTCTCTTCCCCTTGGGAGGATGGAGCAGAAGTCACCTGTGTCCTGCCACTTGGACCGACTGGTCGGTATCTTCACCTGATTGGAGGGCAGGTCAGACCAGGCTATTGTCAGGAGCCTCCCATCACATTTCTGATGAGGCTCCCATGTCTGTAACCCCCTCCCTGGTGGAGGAGTAAAATCCATGTTTGAAAGGAAAGACTAGTGGCATAATTAGAACAGACTTCTGTTTCTGCCTCCACTTGTCCCTTACAATTTTGTCCAATAGGGAAAGCTTTTTCCCTGACCCAGATGAAAATTCAGCAGGTCTCTGTGCTTTTGGTTTACTCTTACATAATAAATAGAGCTGCGGTAGCTCGAGGTCTCAAACATGAGGAATTACATTTCTCAATCCAGAACATGAATTTTTTTTTTTAACCCATAAAGTCAAGGTGGTCTGTGCAGTATTAGGTAACCTGATAAAAGGGCCAAAGCAGGTTTAATTCATCACTCCCTCTATTTGGCCATCCAAATGAGTCTTACATTTTTCTTGTTAGGTCCCATCTGCACAACCACTTTGTGTATGTAGCTAATCTCAGAAATCATCTTTTAGTTCCTGTCCCTTAATTACCTCTCCCTCCCTGCTCTGACAGGTGAATTTTTCTCTTACTTTGACTGTATTCAGCACATATTTATTGAAATGCATATTATGGACATGGCACCATGTTTGGTGTTATAAGCAAAGTCGAAGAGCAATAAAGCATGGTCCTCAATTTCAAAATCTCTCTCTCTCTTTCATCCATTCTTCTGTCTATCTCTCATCTACCTACCAACCTATCTACCTACTTGTCATAGATAGATAGATAATAGCTCGCTAGCTAGCTACCTAGGTAAATAGATAGTAGACAGAGAAAAGATGTGATAGATAGCATTTAATAAAAGGATTTGTTCTGTGAAGTTTGGATTCAGCTGAGGGGCTACACTTGGGGATCTGGAGAACCACGTGTGGCCTTGGGGCCATAGGTTCCCCACACTGGGCTAGATGGATAGCTGAGAGCTAGGCACATCCAATAGAGACAAAGATGATGATATATTCTAATAGGGATGGAGGGGAGAAGGGGCTAACGCAACATGGAGAGCAAGAATAGAACTATATTAGCACATATGCTTTAATAGAGACACAAGAAAATTATCTGAGGGTGGAAGAGAGGAGATTTTATTACATCAGGCTGAGGAGGTCATGAAACATGACCTAGCACGTTCCCCATCATCTGGCCTCTGTCCACCTCTCTGGCCCAGTCTGACAGAACCCATCCTTCACCCTCTGTGTCAACTACATTTTCTTTCAGTTCCTCTCACTAGCCCTGTCCCTTCCTTCCCTAGGGCCTCAGGACCTACTCTTCCTTCTCCCTGGAATAGTGCCTACCCCATCACCACCTCAGGAAAGCTTCCCTGCACCCTAGAAGAGGTCAGGCTCTTCACTATTCTCATAACACCCTATACTCTAGATGCACTCCTCAAAACTGTAATTAAACAATTGATGTCAAATGAGATGCTCAGGATGTACCTCCAAGACATTAGGAAATGTTTGCCTCAGTCATCAATATATTCCACACCTTGAACAATGCCTCACACATAGCAGGTACCCCCTAAGTGTTTTTGGAGTTGGCTAACAAAGTTTGTATTTAGGATTCTGCCTCCTTCTTCTATTCTCTTTCCCTTCAACTCCTTACTTGTAATTACTCCTTCTAAGAGTCTTTTCTCTTTGGGTCTGCTCACTTTACAAGTCCTTCCGTGGGCTTCCAGCACTGGTCCTATGAATGAAGAGAAAATCTCCAATGACTATTCCTCTGTATATCACATTCTGTATTCCTCTGTCTATCTCATTCCTTGAAAGACATTATTTGGAGTTTGTCTAAGATGAGGTTGTTATGCAAAGTGTGCTTTGTAGACAGGGGTATCTGTATCACTAGGAAGTTTGTCCAAAATGTGGTCTGAGGCCCACCTTAGTTCAGAGTCTGCATTTTAACAATATTCTCAGGGGATGGTGCAGGTTAAGCTACAAAAGAGCTTATATCCTAGTGTTAGATATAAAAGAAAGTAGCATTCAGTTACGTGATGTGACCTCTTGGAGACAGAGTTAAGAGTGCAAGAGGTTTATTGCGAGAGTATTTTAAAACCATAGAAAGGATAGGAAGGGTGAACACAGTGGATTTGGGACCAGCCGAGAAAGAGGGAGACCCCATCTCTACAAAAAAATAGAAAAATTATCCAGGCATGATAGCAGGTGCCTGCAGTCCTAGCTTATTTGGGAGGCTGAGGCAGGAGGATTGCTTAAGCCCAAGAGTTTGAGGTTGCTGTGAGCTGTGATGATTTCACTGCACTCTAGTCCAAGGGACAGAGTGATATCCTGTCACAAAAGAAAAGAAAAGGCATAGAAAGCAGAATTCATTAGGGAAAGCACTGGAGAATGAGGATGACATGAAAAGAAAAGGGGGATGGAAAAGGGTTGCACAGAGAGAGTCTTAGACTGCAATTCAGAGCTCTCAAAGTCTTGGCCAACCCACTGGGGAGTCCTGAGGAAAGACTGCCCATTAGCAGAGGTCTGCATTGAGAAGACATGGCCAAGTCCTGCCATGCTACTGTGCACCATCATTGACAGAGGACTGTCTGGGAGGAGGCGTGTGGCCTCTGTAGGAAAGCTGAGGCAGAGCCAGAAGTCCCATAGCTGAAGGCTGTGAGCTAACTGCCCTTCTGCGGCCGAAAAGCAAGTTCTTTCTTTAAGGGAGATCTAACCAGTAGACCTCCCCAGCTACCATAGGTAACATCTGAAGGTAATTTGGCAAGAAACCTATAAGGACTGGCAAATGCATGGGAAGCAGATTTAAGAAAACACCACATTAAAGGAGGCCTGGCTTATGTGCTTTCCCAGGACTGTTTATGCTGTACTCTTATTCTTCAGAAAACAGTCTCCTTGAGAGCCCCAGGAAGACAAGCTCCAGACATCTTATTCCTTTAGGGAGCCCAAGGACAGCCCATGTAAGCCAATATAGCATCCATCAGTAGACACAGTGGTCATAGATCTCCAACCTCACCCTCTGCAGGCTCAGTAAGTCCCAGGTTTCCCGGGAGAAGACCTAATCCTGACTGGCAAGCCCGGAGCCAGAGAAGAGTGAAAGCCCAGCAAAGAGGTAGCAGGGATGGCAGAGGTCTGGGGGAAGAGAGTACAAGGCCCTGTTAACCCGTGATTCCTCCACACGCTGATTCCCACATTCATACTTCTTACTCATTCATGCTTCTGCGTCAACAGCCAACCGCATGCATGTCACACGCAATTAAAACATTTCCATATACCAAATTCACACCCATTCTCTTGTATGTACTCTCAAAAAGCCATATATGCCATCTGCTTCTCAAACCCTGGTGTGTGTTTGTATGCCCACACCCTGCTATTCCAGCAAACACATGTGTACCCAGACCCAAATTTCTAAATCATCCCTCGACTATAGATACCTTCACAGACAGAAGGCCTTAATGGCACATATTCAGATCCCAAACAATATATAAGAACACAATTTGATGTTCCAAAACACGGTGGTCATTTAAAACCAAGCAACATCTGGAGACAGTGTCTGGAGCTGTCAGACACACCTTAAAAGATATTTCCCTTGGTTATTGATATCCACTCACAGAGTCAGGGACGAGGGCAGGGACACCCTAGTGTCCTAACCCAGCAAGACTTACATGTTATTTCAGCCAACCTCCTGCCTCCTACAGGAGAGAGCTAAAGCTGTTGGGCCAGATGTCGAGGGAGGGCGAGCCTGTGTCAGGAAAGTGGATGATGGATTTCTGCAGAGGAGGGGAGTAAGGAGCAAGGGCCCCAAGGCTCATTGCTTGGATTTGAATCCCAGCTTCTCCATTTTCTACCTGTGTGAGCTGGGGCAAGTTAGTCCATCTCTCTCTGTGCCTCCATTTCTTCTTTTATAAATAAGGGTAATAACAGTACTTACAAAATAGGTTGCTGGAGGAATACACAGAGTCAGTTGTGTAAAGTGCTGAGAATAGGCTGGTACTAGTAAGTGCAAAACATTGGTTGTTATTATTCTACTCCAGGGAATTCTGCAGCCTTGGAGATTGGACAACCTCCTGACTCCCTTTCAGAAATCGCATTCCTACTCACCACACTCTTCACAAACCTTGATAGAGTTGCTAGCTTCAAGGTGCACCTGGCAGGAGCAGCCCTCACCAGGATTTCTTTCCTCCCTCCTCCCCTTTGCTGTTATGACTTTTGCAAATGGGATTTGATGGAGCGAGAGGAGGGGCTGCGAGTCTGTTGGTTATGACAGCAGACAGCTCCTCTCCTGATCAGGCTGCCTGCTGGAGGCTGCCTCGGGTCTACACTGGCTGACTGCCCTTCTGTACTGGGAGCAGGGCTTTTCCCAGGGCAAGGGCACAGGGACGCTGCGAGGTTTCAGCGTCCGTTTTGTGTGTCTGTAGCAAGATGGGAAGGGAGATGCTTGTCCACTGATCTGTGTATTCCAAAGTCCCTAGCTCCTCCGTGCCCTCTCCAGTCTGTAATTCTTCCCAGAGAGATACCCTTATTTCCCCAAAGTAGAAAGGACTGCTGTCTCCTTTCTCTCTAATAATCTGACTCGTCTCAAAGCCTAGTCCTTCAATCCAAGGCAGTTCATGTCCCCTGGAGCCCACTGGCTTCCAGCGGGTTCCCAGGTGAACTGAAATGCAGAGCTATTCTCATCTGGTTGCCCTGGGAGTTTCAGCGCTCTCGGTACAACCTGTTCCTCCATCCACCCTTCTCCCTCCCTCCACCGGGCTGTGCCCTTCTCGGCCCCCTCCCTTCCCTCGCTCAGGGCCCAGCTGCTCCCTTTCGGGAGACTCGAGTTGCAGCGGAGGGGAAGCGGGAGGAGGGGAGGGAAAGGGAGGGGACAGCGGGGAGGGTGGAGGCCTAAGCGCGGCGCAGGCAGAGAGGGGCGGCTGAAGGTTGCATCTGCGGGAAGGCGGCTTTTCGGCTGCTTGGTAACCGGCTGCCAGAACAGAGAGCGCGGCAGAGAGCAGGGCAGCGGCTTCTTGACGTCAGGACCAGGCGAGAGGATCGCGCCAGCAACCCCAGCCCGCCCCCGAACAGGGCCGGCCGACGGCGGGAGAGGAGCCCGACGCCAGGTGCCCGCGGCGCAGCGGGAGTCGGGGGCGCAGAAGCCGGTTCGCGGGGGCGCAGCATGCCCTCTGCCCCCGCGACATGGAGATCTCCTTGGTGCCCCTGGAGAACGGCGATGCCATGACCGTCAGAGGAGGAGGTGAGGCCGGAACAGGCTGCAGGCAGGCCACAGGGGGAGAGCTCCAGTGTCCCCCGACGGCTGGGCTCACGGATGGACCTAAAGACGCGGCGCCTACGGGGCATGGCTTGCAGCGGGGCGCGGACCCGGGAGGGCGGCCTTTGCCTCCGCTGCCCGAGGAGCTGCCGCCACCTAGACGGCCGCCTCCAGAGGACGAGGAGGGAGAAGGCCACCTGGGCCTGGACATGGCGGAGGACCAGGCGCTGGGCTCGGCGTCCCTTCACCACCAGCGGGTCCTCATAAACATCTCTGGGCTGCGTTTTGAGACGCAGCTGGGGACCCTGGCGCAGTTCCCCAATACCCTCCTGGGGGACCCCGCCAAGCGCCTGCGCTACTTCGACCCCCTGCGGAACGAGTACTTCTTCGACCGCAACCGGCCCAGCTTCGACGGCATCCTCTACTACTACCAGTCGGGGGGCCGCCTGCGGAGGCCGGTCAACGTCTCCCTGGACGTGTTCGCAGACGAGATCCGCTTTTACCAGCTGGGTGACGAGGCCATGCAGCGCTTCAGGGAGGACGAGGGCTTCATTAAAGAAGAGGAGAAACCCTTGCCCCGCAACGAGTTCCAACGCCAGGTGTGGCTTATCTTCGAATACCCGGAAAGCTCTGGGTCGGCGCGGGCCATCGCTATCGTCTCGGTCCTGGTCATTCTCATCTCTATCATTACCTTCTGCATGGAGACCCTGCCCGAGTTCAGGGACGAACGCGAGCTGCTCCGCCACCCGCCAGCGCCCCCCCAGCCGCCGGTGCCCGCCCCTGGGACCAACGGCAGCGGGGTCGTGGCACCCCCCTCTGGCCCGACGGTGGCACCGCTCCTGCCCAGAACTCTGGCGGACCCCTTCTTCATCGTGGAGACCACGTGCGTCGTCTGGTTCACCTTTGAACTGCTTGTGCGCTTTTTCGCCTGCCCCAGCAAGGCAGAGTTCTCTCGGAACATCATGAACATCATCGATGTTGTGGCCATTTTCCCTTACTTCATCACCCTGGGCACCGAACTGGCAGAGCAGCAGCCAGGAGGTGGGGGTGGGGGCGGCCAGAACGGGCAGCAGGCCATGTCCCTGGCCATCCTCAGAGTGATCCGCCTGGTCCGGGTGTTCCGCATCTTCAAGCTCTCCCGCCACTCCAAGGGGCTGCAGATCCTGGGCAAGACCTTGCAGGCCTCCATG